>QEOW01073391.1:34868-62351 GCA_003123825.1 Juglans hindsii
CTTATATATTTTTATATATATATATATATATATATATATATATATATATATGTATCTAAGTTTAATAAAAAACACAACTGGTGGAAACATCCAACTCATAAAGATAAACTTTTTTATTTTTTATTTTTTAAGAAGAGTCGGTAGCCACCCTCATACTGACCCCGTCTCAAGTTTATTAAGCAGTCCTCACTTATGGTGGAGGAAAATCGTGGTTACAAAACTAGCATCTGATAGTTTACAAATACGAAACTAACCACCTCCCAAACACAAACCAACCAAAAAAAGAACAAAAGAAAAACAAAAGACCAAACCCAAAAATCAAACCAGAACTAAACAGGCCTAATACAAAAAGTAAACTAAACTTGCCTAATAAAGAAAAGGTAAACTAAACATGCCTAGAAAAATAGGGAGCAACAGACCACAACCAGAGAGTAAAAAGGGTACTACAAAGGCCTAATAGAGAAAGTCATTTGCATTCAAAACCCACCTCAACTCATCTCATCTCATTAGTACAACTTTTCTAAATTTTCACACAAAATATAATAAATAATTCAACTTTTATTCGACTATTCACAAACCGTCTCAACTCATCTCTGAATCCAGACCACTCCTAAACATGCCTAATAAACAAAAAGTAAACTAAACATGCCTAACAAAAAGCCTCTAAGCAACCCTAAAAGCAAAACAAATAAAACGAATGTTAGGTACGTATTGAAGGCAGCTCAACCTTATCTATCCGAATAGCACCCCTTACGAACCTCGGCAAATGCCGGAATTCTTCATAAACTACATCACTGCCTAGCTCCCTTTGTTTAGCTAAGAAGTCAGCCGCTTGGTTCCCTTCACGGAATTGATGAACAACACGAATATCAATTCCTTGCAATTCATGACTAAGCTCATTCCAATAGTCCAATAAATAGCAAAGAGTGCATTTCCCTGACCTGAGCCAATCCACAATCAACTTAGAATCACTTTCAATAATGATCTTAGAAAAATAAAGTCTTTTACAGAGCCGAATCCCTTCCAAAATAGCTCTCAATAAAGCTTTATTATTCGTTCCAAGACCAAAATGACCCGAGAAGGCTGCTGTAAAATTACCATCCATATCCCGCAAGATGCCCCCACCTCCTGAAGATCCTGGATTATTCCTACAACTCCCATTGCAGTTGAGCTTAACCCATCCCAATGGAGGCTTTGACCATTTAACAAGCCTACATTTCTAGTTAATAATTCTTGGCATCTCCAAATTTAAATCATTGAGCACATCAAGATCCGCTTTATTGAGTTGCCATTGCACTTTCAACTCATTCGCCATCTTTTTGAGCCACATTTTAGCAGAGGTCCACACTTGCATCGCTTTTATGTCTAGCCCCTCCATACGTACTTTGCATCTTCTCGTCCATAAACACCGAGTGATAATAAACAGAAGCATACCAATCAGATTACCTACAAAAGAGGACTTTTTAACACAAACCATCCAAGCCGATATTCTAGCTTTCCAGGTACTAAACATCAAGCACGACACCTTCAAAAGTCTACTAGCAAATTCCCAAACACAAGAGGCTATCTGACTTGTGACTAATACATGGTCGATGCTTTCCCTAGCATGCGGTATACAACAATCACACGCCGACGCAAGAGAGATCCGTTTATTTTGAATTCTCTCATTTGTCGACAAACATTGAAACCAGGCTCTCTAGTTGCAGATGAAAAATTTTTTCGGCAACCACATGTTCTAAAGCCACTCATGCCATGGCATTTGGATCCCTTTTTCCCGAATTACATCCCACACAATAGCAGTAGAAAAAGACCATCCGAAGTTGGTTTCCACACACAAATGTCCAACCTAGTGCGCCCAGGAATTTTGGTTTGCAAAATTTCTTCTGTGATAGTCTCTCCCACTAGATCCTTCAACAGATCAACATTCCATGCTTGATCCCTCCAACAGTCTTTGATATGAAGTCCCTTACTACCAATATCTTGGATTCTGGTTGATAAAGGTCCCGAAACTAACCATCTATCAAACCGAAAAAAGGAATTACCATTAGTGACTTCCACATTCTCGAATCTGTAGCTCTAGGTGCATAGGACAAAGGATGGATGTCCCTTAGATATTTAGCATGAAAAAAATCAGCCCACAACCCTTCGGATGTTAATAAGCGATATGCAAACTTCATGTGAAGAGACTTTTGTACCTCATGTAAATCTCTCAACCCCAAACCGCCTTCGTTAGTAGGTTTGCAAATTTTAGCCCATGATCTCCAATGCATTTTCCTTCTTCCCCCCACATCGCCCCCAAAAAAATTGGATAAAATAGAATTTATCCAATCAATGTTTCGAAGATCAAGCGTCCCCTTCAGAACATTGATTACCGAGAGGATATGTATAGGAAAACTAGAAATCACATGTCTCAATAAAATTAATTGAGCACCTTGTGAAAGTAACTGGAATTTCCAACCCGCCACTTTTTTCCGAATTTTCTCAACTAGCAGCTCAATAATACAAGAAGTAAGTTTACCTATAACAAGCGGTGCACCCAAATAGGTCACAGGAAAATGACCTTCCTTAAATCTTGTCACCCTCAACAAATCATGTTTTCGAGATTGACTAATAAATTTAGAAGGAAAAATCACCGATTTCTCCTAACTTATCTTTTGGCCGAACCAACTTTCATAAAGAGCCAAAATCTCAACAAGTCGCTTAATAGATTTTTTCCCCCATTAGAGAAAACGAGCAGATCATCGGCATACAACAAATGAGAAACTAAGGGAGCCCCCACTGGGTGATAAAATCTCCCAATCCGACCATTTTCAAAAATTTTTCTAAGCAATTTGGTTAACACCTCCTCCATGATAATAAAGAGGTAAGGAGATAAAGGATCCCCTTGTCTCAACCCTCGAGCAAATTGGAAAAAATCCTTAAAGGTTCCATTCATCATCATCGAAAATCAAGGAGACCTTATACATTCACCAATCAAATTACAGAAAATATGTGCAACGCCGAAGGACTTAAGAACTTCCAAGAGAAATCTCCAATCCACCCGATTATAAGCCTTAGCCATATCAATTTTTAGCAAGACATTACCACCCAGAGTTTTTGTGACGCCCCCAGATTCCGCTTGGGATCGGACGGACATCCAAAGCGTTGGGACATGCAACACAAGGTTACTTGCCCCCGTTCATGACATATAAGATGCAATATTCCTAACATGCATCTAGCATTATGCAATATTTGCAGCGGATAATTTTTTTTTTGAGTAATACTATGCACCAAACTTATAATATCCCAAATAGTCAAAACATAAATCATGCATACTTAAAACATCCACGATTACAGCACGGGTCTTAGAAGACTGTAATCTCAAAACAACGGAGACCTGGCTCCATAATTACACTGCCAAAATACACTACTGGGTTAGTTCGTTGAGTAACTCACGTAACTCAACTAACGATGCCGGAATACTATCCAAAGACCTAACTATGGAGGTTGTAAGCTCCGTGTTGCTTCTATGACGTCTAGTCAACCTCCTCCAGACTACCAGTGTCTGCTCTTAGCTATGATCTTGACACATCGCCTACCATTCGGGGGGAATGGTAGTTAGGACTACCGTGGTGAGATTTGATTACAAATCTCAACAAGTTAACAGGAAATTTTCACATAGGTTAATGATGCATGCATGACAGTAAAAACATGAATGCATAACCAAAATCATAAGTAAGCATAACATAACTTGACATATAGCATGACATAAATGACATAACTTGAACTGAAACTGAAACTTAGCTTGACGTGACATGGCATGTATGAAAACTTAAAACATAACATGGTCTAGCAACATAGCATGAATGTGAACTTGAAACATAGGATGAACGTGAACATTACATTAATACGTACTCCACAGTTGTTGTGGCCCTATACTTCATGCTCCACAGTTATTGTGGCCCCATGAATTGTTTGTGCCACACTTGTCGTGGACACACGTAACATAATGTACGGCTCCATCGGCGTTAGTGCCTGGTGCGCTCCGGTGACCAGCTAGTTAGGCCCCATTCGCAACTTGTTGACTGTACTTCATCAACACAGGGAATTTTACACATATTTAGATACTCCAGCGTGAACAAAGGAGTTCCACTATGATATTACTCCATCCTAGCGTTTAGGGTCGTGATTGACATAAATAACTTAATTGGCATACGTGACATCTCGTAATGTGACGTGACATAAACGACAGAAGTCCTGACGTAGCTTAACGTGACATGAACATAAGACGACAGACATGACATAAAATGTAACAGAAAATATTTTATAACATGGCATACATGTAACAAACAATATTTCGTGACATGGCAGAATATGTAACAGACAATATTTCGTAACATAGTATAACATGTGATAGTGAATATTATGTGAAATGATATACACGTAACAGATGCCATACGTAATGTGATATACTTGAACAGATAGTAACATGTGACAGAATATATTATGTAACAGATAAGATTTTCGTGACAGAATAATTCCTGTAATAGATAAACATGTGATGACATGGCATATATAACAACATAAGAACATAAATTGTAGTTCTCTTACCCATCACACATACACAGTAAATTGATAGTAAGTTACTAGCTAACTTACCTCGATTGTCGTGTTCTACGAGATTAAAGCGCAAAACACAAGGAACTATAAGAGGGTATTCTAAAAGTTAAAACTTTAATTACTAACAATTAGAAATGCGAAAAGAGACAACTTAGTAAAATTACCACTTTACCCTCTACATGTGGAAAAATGACCATTTTACCCCTAACTTAAGGATTTCACATCCTACCTCCAAAAATTACTAAAATTTACATTTCTTATGTAAATTTTGTCCTAGACTCAAATATCAATTTAGAAAAATTTAAAACCATTCACAACTATGGAAAACTCACAATGGTCAAAACATTCATAAGCCATTTCTCTTGATTTTGGTTGCAATTTCTTCCATTTTCAAAACCCATGATTAAACCAAAATTTTGTAATAAGGATCTTCCTATACTAAGTTTTAAAAAATAAACTTAAAATATCCATTAAGAAAAGCTAATCATCAACACCAAACTTTTTGTAAAAAGACCCAAACTTTTTAACAAAAAGTAAACCCTTAAATCGCAAGTTTTGGCCTTAATAAAAACATCTCCAAAGATTTCAAAAAAATAAATCTTACTTCTAACACATTCATAACATCTTCCTAAGATCAACCATGCTTTAAATCATCAAACAAAAGCCACCAAAAATCACAAAACAACACTTGGAGTTTTTGGTTTTAAACTTAGTCCAAAACAAAAACTTTTCTCTTCACGAACTTTGATAAATCTCTTGATCCATGCCTTAAACAAATGTGATCTTCAAACTAAAACATCTCATGGTTTAAAAATGTGTCCTAAAGAAAATCCATCCATGAAACTTAAAATCACATGGCTAATACTCAATAAAACATGGATCTAACCCAGAAACATCAAATCTTAGGCCTAACCGAAATCTTCTTGCATAGAAAAATCATACATTTAAAACTAATACTAAATATCTTCGAAATAACATCCTAACATGTATATAAGAGGTTTAGGATCATCATATGAAAATATCGAAGCCTTTGTAAGAAGATCAAACCACGAAATATTCCAACTTTCACAAAACAAAAGCTGCTTTTCCACTTCCAGTTTGCAAGTTTCTAAATCTAAGGAAATTTATCATCAAAAGCTTTATCCATACAAAAAAACCTCAATTAAAATTCATAAACACATGCTAACAACACTCCATAAAATCTTCGGACCAAGATATGTCCACTAGCTTGGTCAAAAATTCCAAAACATATCATACTCTCTAGTTTCACGCCCAGAATGACATTTTCATGGTTAAAAATACTTTTGGCCGACCAAATGAGTATGGAATGAGACAAATAAGATATCTACAGAAACTATACTCAAATACAAACAACTTTTATGAAGAAATAATTATGAGAAAATACTTACAAAGGGTCGAAAATAGCCACGAAAAAAGACATAGAAATCTGCCAGAGAGAGCTCTTTTGGGTTTCTCTCTAAGAACGGGGGGAAGAAGTGATAGAATGGAGAGAAGTGTGTCTTGCACGACTTTAGACTCCTGGAGGGGGAAGTTATGGGCTTGAAAGACCCTTGATTGGAGTTGGCTATGTGACAAAAAGTGGAGAGTAATGAGGACAAAGGACTGCCTGCAGCAGCTGTGAGAGATAGAGGTTGATGGAGTGGACTTCTCTTCACATCAAGGCACTAATGGGTTGCAGCCAATGGTTGTGGATGGTTTGCCATGTGGGGAGGAAAATTCTTCAAAAAGTTTTGCCAAGGTGGCCAAATTCGTGGGCCTTGGTGGGCCCCAACCAAGTGGGCTTCAAATTGGGGTTTAAAGGTGGTTTGGTGAGGGTTTGAGATGCTATCAAGCCCAAAAGTAATTTTTTTGGCCCAATCAAATTTTCAAGGTTTAAAAGGTTGGATAATGATTTCATAACAAGGATTTGATTAATTAATAGCACGTGGAAATGATTTAATCAAGTGATTAAACACAATGCTAGAAATCAGATTAAAAAGGGTTTGGAGGCCAATTTTAGGGTTTGGGGAAACCGTTTAGGGTTTTGGTTTCAATCAAGCTTTTGGGGTTTCAATTGGATTCCAACCATTTAAGGTTTTGCTAGGGTTGAAACCCTCTTTGGTCTGACACAATTTGGTTGATCAGATGAAACAAAGTTTTGCTTAGGTGGCATGATCTCACACCTTGACTTCCTTCACAAATCTATCTAATGGTTCTTCATGGTGCCAAGTATCTAATACTATTCACTATGTGTGGCTAAGATCTTATCAAGTGTCCAAATAAAACTTCTCTAACCTAATTTGGATATTCCACACTGTGATTTTAAAAACACTGCATTGGGTGCGCTTATCGAGATTACTATTCACTTCGAAGAAATGCATAATAAACTTAGTGCTGAAAAATCATAAATATTCATATTAACTTGTAGTGAAAATCGTTTAGCGAAATTCAACCCCGAAGTGCCTCTAAAAATAATTTCACAATTTCGAACAGCCATTTCGTCCGAAATTATGAAAATTGGCTATTGCGCCATAAAATCCTAAATAATCAACTGAGTCTAATGGAGTAGACCAAAACACATTCTGAAACTTCTAACTACCTTAAATAATTAAACTCATATTTCTAGCATCATAGTAAGTGATAATACTGACTATGTTGACAGACTAAAACCTGCGCGATTGGTCGATTCGTAAAAACTTATGGGGTTTTCATGAGGTTCCTAAAATCAATAGGAATTCTACCAGTGAATTTCTAGTGGGCTGTTGCAGTTTTCCTATAGAGAGATTGCACCATCTCTTGGGCAAGTGTGATGTTTTAAAAAATATTGCGTCCCGGTACAAAAGCACTTTGTTCATGGGAAACCAACTTCTAAATAATCTGAGTCAGACGATCCACAATAATTTTTGAAAAAACCTTATATGCCACTAAACACAGACTAATAGGACATAATTTATCAAAGCTAGACGGATCAGACACTTTCGGAATTAAAACAATAGAAGATGAAGTAAAGAACCTGGATAAAGGACCACCCTTAAAGAATTCCCTAGCAGCTTCAATAAGATCATCTTTAATAATATCCCAACATTTTATATAGAACCCAGATCTGAACCCATCAGGCCCCGGACTACTTTGCTAAGGAATTGAAAATGCAGCTTCTTTCACTTCAGTTTCTGTCGGTTCCACACCTAGCATTTGGTTATCCACTTCCGAAATAACTAGAACAATCAAGTTTGATAAATGAGCTTGCACTACGTCGCAAGACGTTGAAAGAAAATCCCAAAAATATTGTGCAGCACCCAAGTGAATAGCCTCCGCACTATCCAATGTTGTGCCATCCGATAAAACCATCCGAGAAATTAAAGCATGTTTACGCCTTTGGTTAATCACCGAGTGAAAAAAATTTAGTATTATAATCCCCGTCCACCAACCACTTCTTTTTAGCAATTTGTCCCAACCGGACTGCCTCTCTTTTTTCCCAGGTAGCAAGCTCCAAATTAGTCACAAGATAGTCCATTTCCACATCTTCAGAGTATCCCAGATGCAGTTGATTTTCAAGTATCTTTTGCCTCTCCTCAAGCATTTTAAGATTCTCAGCCACCCTGCCAAAGACATGCTTATTCCAAGCACGTAAGGCAATTTTTGTTCGTTTGAGTTTAGAAGCCAATTTTTGCAACCCCGTACTTGCAACATGACTTCCCCAAGCTTCCTTCCCACAATCTAAGAAGGTCTCATGAAGGCATCACATATTTTGAAAACGGAAATGAGTCGGTCCATTCAATGAAAAAGGCCTTTCCAAGTGAACCACCATGGGACAATGATCCGAAATTTTCCTTTTCAAATAAACAACCTGAGTCGAAGAATACTGATCAAAGAAAGAATTATTACAGACCACTCTATCTAACTTCGCCCAACTTCGGCTGACCCCCATATGGCCATTACACCAAGACATAATGCGCCCGTTACTATGCAGGTCTATCAAGCCACATTTGTCTAAACAATCATTAAACTTTGACATACAGATTAATGATCGAGGATGACCACCAATTCTTTCAAAATCCATTCGAATTGCATTGAAATCACCTATTACCATCCAAGGCATATTAGTCAACTGACAGTTCTCTAACTCTTCCCATAAGTCTCTACTTTTCGTGTAAGAACATTTAGCATAAACGAAGGTTATAAACAACCTTTGATTCGCCAAAGACAACCATCCAGATATCGTTTGCGACGTACCAAAAACCATTTGAAACTCGTTCGGCTCTTTCCAAAAAATTCACAATTTCCCACCCACGGACACATTAGAACAAAAATAATTAAGAGTCAAGAAAGAACCTGTAGCAGCCATCTGATTGTCACCAATAAAAGGTTCTGCAATCGCACAGATATTAATATCTTTTTTGATAATTAGCGACTTTAATCTCCTCTTCAAACTCCCCAATCCTCTGACATTCCAGTATAAACTATTTCCAATCATAAATTTAGTTTCTGTGATCGGGTATGAACCCGCTAGGACTTCCTCACCATGTTGTTTGAGTTGATTCTTGATAATCTTGCATCCGAGCGATCAACTCCCTCAGAGTCATAAGCCTTGTCTTTGCCCCTTGAGCTTCGAAATTCTCCTTCTTCCTGATCTGAACAATATCCCCTCTCTAGTTCCCCTTGCATTCCACTTTCATCTAGCACCTTATCCGTCTCATTAACCGGGGGCTTTGGCACAACAGAGGACTCACACTCTTTCCACTGCAGCATCTCCGAGGCCACTTCATTCACTTTATCACACCAAACCTCTTCACACTCTTCATCGTTATCATCCTCTTGATTTTCCATTATTTTCATTGAATCCTGGCAAGGTTCTTTCAAACTTTCTGGTAATAAAATACACGGCCCCTGTCCAGACTTTTCTATATCTGTAGACTCACCCACACTATTCATAGCCATCCCTGCATGTATAGCATTAGATGCTCCCTCAATATTTTCGACTTGCACCACATTAGCATTTTTCTACTCTAGAGTAACTTGTAAATTCTCACCCAGTAATTCCATATTTGTTTCCATCACCTTATCGTCTTTTGTCCCTGAAGTATTACCTTTAATAGCAGAGTTCTTTGACTGCCCTACTATTTTCTCTTTCGGCTTCCCATCCTCTTTGCATCTCTCCCCAACCTTACAGACCACAGCCGTATGACCTTGTCTAAAACATTTCATGCAATAGAATCTCTGTTTTTCATATTTAGCCTCTTGCCAGATACATTTGGTAGGCGAGACTACAATAGGAAAACCTTTCACAGGTTCCACCGTCAAATCCACCTCAACACAAATTCTGGCACCTGTGGCTCTTAATCAATTCAAAGTTGCATTATCCGTCCCTAGATAACGGCCAAAATGTGTAGCAAAGATATGAAGACAGTCACGATGATAGAGGTGCATAGGTAAACTGGGTAAGAAAATCCATTAAGGAGCCAATGGAGATTCCTTATGTAAATCAAAATCCTTTGTCCACCTAAACAGCCGAAACGAATTTCCTTCCATTACTCTCCCTTTTCTAGCCCATCCATGCACAAAATCGCATTCATTCTTCATCTGGATTAAAACATGATAGCCATCCATAAAACTGATCATTGGAATCTCGGTCAAACCCCACTTTTTCACCGCATTCAATCTGATCACACCAATAGACGGCCAAACACGCAGGAATTTCATAACAATCGCAAACTTGTATTCTTCCGCCGCTTTTGTCATCTCTGTTTCAGTAAAAATAAATCCTAGCTCGCTGTTTATCTCCACAGGAAACCGTAGAGGCATTTTGAATGTAGTATCTGCCGGTTTTGATACAGCAGCCGCATACGTCGCTGAAACATCACCAGGGCTAACATTCCCCCCGATGGCAAAGCCATCAGAGGGTTGAACAATTGAAGAGCAGCCAACCCTAGCCGTCAAAGCGCTATCAGTCACCCCAAAAAAGAAAGTCCGAGATTTCCTCACTTTCCAAAATAGAAAGAATTGAAAGGAGGAAAAAATCGCCCCAATCGCCTCTCTCCAAAACAGCCCCGATTTGCTTCTACTACCTTCATAAAGAAAAAATTAATAGTATTCAATATAAAAAAATATTGCAGGCATCCTAAAATTAGGATTCATTTCTTGTCGCAAATATTCACTTGTAGCATACCATATCTCAATAGATTGTCGTAATTTTTCTACTGCGTGTACATTTCCATAATGATGGTGTTTCTTCAAAACCAAACTTTGTTGTTCCGCATCTTGGACTAACCATCCCTGAGAAGGTATTGTTAAAAGATCATCAATTCCTAATGAAATGGATGTAGCAGTGGCTTGCTGGAACCCTAGAGTCTTTACTTGATCCAGGATATGTGATGTATATGCCATTCTGAAGTGATCTATTGATCTGCTAATAAGTCGTTTAATGGCTATTGGTATAATTCAATCTTATTTTAATACTTAATAACATAATAAAATTGCTAAGCTAATATATTTAGTTTAAAAAGTAAGCCTAACTTAATTGTTAAACCCAACATGAAATATAAGTCTATATATAAAAGTAGACCTTCAATATGCTGAGTGTAAAAATAATCAAGCGGTCAAGGGTGTTATGGGCATTTTGATAACAATTTTTTTAAAAGCACTTACGGAAGGCTAACAGTAAGAAGAACATGCTAGACGTTACCAACACTCACTATCTGTTAACACATGTTTCTTCATTCAATTTTCCTTTGTGTGTGGCATAGTTTGCCTTTATTTTCCCCTTGGTTAAATTAACAATAGACCGCTCAGCTAGCTAGAGAATATTAGAAATTAAAATATGGAAACAATTTAATTGGTTTTGATACCAATTTTAGAAAATCCAAAGATAGAGCAAAAAGAAAGCAATATTTCAATCTTTGATCAAGATTATGCCACATGCAAGTTCTTCTTCGTCTTTTCCAATGTGAAGCACACTACGAGATAATACCCACATAATTTACAACTAATTAGATGTCACACACTAATTAAGTGATGCCAAAACTGGGATAGAGATTTTTTATTCTTATAGATTTGGTGCATCAATAAGGATAGTGATATGGTTACTATCTATTTATTATTCAAGTGCATTTCAATTTTTTTATAATTTTTTTAGTATTTTTTAACATCCTTAATCACTAAAAAAATTAAAATATATATATATATAAATTTATTAATACATTAAATAAAATTAGAAATGAAATAAAAAAAAATAAAAAAAAATTAATAAATTAGTAGTTATAAGACCAAAACATTTAAAACCATACATTTAAAACACTACCCATCACTTCAAGAGTTTGGCCTTTTAAGACCAGGTCTCTACTAACTAGGGGTAGCCCACAATCCACACCCACTTAATTACAATATGTTAATTAGCATATTGAATGTTCCTGATCCCAATGGCCAACATCAAGTACTTTTTTATCGGGGTACATCTCCTTGATTTCATTACCACATTTCCAAGATGAGACTGTTTAATATCATTTCTCCATCTTCAGAGGGAGTAGTACTCTTTGAAGAATTTACTTCTCGCGATCAATTAACTTCAATAAACATTTAATTGTAATTTGTTTAGTCAACATTTCTCATTTAGTTAGTTAATTGTAATGCTCTACTGGAAGACTTAAATCACATGACCTATATTTCAAAATGATTAGTCAATAATACAATTAGAGATCCATTAAAATTTTATAAAGAACAATAACTTCTTCTTCCCAATCTACCCTTATCCATATCATATATATAGGATAGCACAATCTCCTCCTTTTAAAGTCATGGCATCCTCGTCGGGCCAGTCTGTTATAGATGACACGACTTAAATCCTACATTTCTGATTGAGATAGACTCTGATACCATTTGTAACATCCTAATGGAAGACCAAAGCCACATAACCTGTACTCCAAAATGGTTAGTCAATGATACAATTGGAGGCACATTAAAACCTTAGAAAGAACAAAAACTTCTCATTCCCAAATGTAGATCTCATACGCCATCTACTCCTACTCTTATTATATGGGTTATCCCACCAACTAGAAACAACTAAACTTTGTTTTTATATAGAAGAGATCCATTATACTTAACTGATCTACCATAAACATGAAGAGGATGAGTACCCTTCTCAATCCTAAGAAAATTCCCTATTTTTACATTCGTTTCCATTTTGTTTTGGAGTCTTCAGTCATGTGAAATCTATTACATAGTGTCAAATTGCAAATTTTTGTTCTTTGCCTCCATCTCTTTGGTGACCAAATAGAGCGTAGCTGAACATATTTAGCCAGGAAGTTTAAAGAAATAGCTGAAATGTAGACAAAATATATATAGCAGCTTCAAATTTAAAATAACAAACCAATTAAATAGAATCCATAAATAGTGCTAATTAATATATTGGTACATGATATGTGAACTTTTGCAACTAATTGCAGGGATATCAAATAAAAAGTACGTATAAGGTCCTCCATTAATGTTTCGTTGCAACTTTTGCTTGATCTTCTCACAGCTTCCAATATATTCCTAATTTGTGCAAGATGCCCGAAACAACACCCCAAAATGTGATTTCAGCAAATATCACATATAAGAGGGTCCCAAGCCTCTCCGAATGCCAAACGTTGATGAAAACATGATCCTGAATCCAATTGACCTATAACACGATTTTGAGTACCCAAATCATGTAGTTAACATAATATTTTAAGAAATTATGTTTATAATCAAAAGAATCAGAATTGATCAGTGCAATGGATTATGAGTACTTCTACTTACTAGAGTTTTATCTGGAGTTTCATAATACCATCCGTTTACAAATGCCGCAAAGATGCCTTGGGCTGCCATTACAAACACTAGCATTGCATTCATTCCTATCCATTCTAAGAACAAGAATGGTGTACGAAGCCCCCAAACATCAATCTGTTCATTCATGAAGAAGAAAGATATGGAAGAGCTTGTTAATAAAATGGAGAAAAAGAAAAGAAAAGAAAAAATTTCCCGGAAGAATTTATAAGATTAGGGTATTTAAAACTGGATAGGTGGGGATAAAATTTTCTTACCAGTATATAAAAAGCAGAGAAGACAATTCCAGCTGCACCTGCTGTGAAACAAACGTAGCTGAAGCTGTAGAGTTGCTTGTTCATAGGAATAGCTGCAAATGGAAATTAGTAAATGAATCCCTCTAAATATATAATATAATTCGATATTTTGAGGCACACACGTATCTTAATCAAAATAAGGCACAAGGTCAAGAAAGTTCACCATCTGTAAAGTGGAGAATGATGGCCACAGTGAGCAAGATGAAGCCCATTGAGACCCATTGCCTAAGCCTCTCAGCGTGACCCTGCACGTACAAGTCTCCACTTTCGATCTTAAACTCAAAATTAACTGATGATCAGGAGTACAATTCTATGTAAGTTTGAAGTTTTGTAACCTTAAAATGAATCAGAACGTGCCCATAATGGATGCCAATGGTCCCAGAGAGGATAGCCGAAATTGAACTAAGGCAAAACAGAAACCAATAAAGAAAATAGTGATTTTCGTTTCAAGGTTTGCTAGAAATATATAGTAGCTTCTTGTTTGTGTTCATATCCCAACAAACCTCAGCAGGCCTTCAGGTTCGAATGGAGCAAGGCACCAACTTGGAGCATTCTCCCCATGCTTGCAAACCTATGAATTTGTCAAAAATATTGATACTAACAATAAATGCATTGAAATTAAGCCACTTTGAGGAAGAATTAAGTGAAAAGATAAGAATCTAAATTTTGCCCGTCAAACTGACCTTCAAGCGTATCCAAACGGGGTATGCATAGAGATGATTAACTCCCCAAACTTGTCTGTCCACATGTCCAACGGCGTTACATGCGGGTCCCAAGTGTCCTCTCATTCCACATTTGACCTCAAATTAGGGTTAAAATTTGTCAGTTTCTTTATTATATATATGCGATTTATGGTTAACAAAATGCATATTAATATTCTTGTCTCATGCATATACTCCAAAATGCATATATATATATATATATATATATATATGCATGTACTGTGTGTGTATACGTATCGGTTACATGCATACTGTGTATCTCTTTGCTCCGTCATCGTTGTGTAACACGAAACTCCAATCTGGAACATATAGTGCATACGTCGTGACCATGTAAAGAAGAAAGGCAACGAACCCTCCAATCCTACACCAGGATCATATATATACCAATTAAAATGAAAAACAAAGCTAGCTAGCTCACAATTAATATTGCAATAACCTGCAGGTAGCTTGAGCTAATTAGACTGAAATATTTAAAATTTATAATCTTGAATTGGACAATAAGATCAGCAATATTAATGTTTAATGAAAATTATGTCTCTTACCATTGCCATCGATATGCAGTGAAAATAGAAATGTTTTCGGACTCTAGGACGGCTGGTCTTCGCTTAGTTGTCAAGGTCTCTATCATGGCAACAACAAAGTATACCAAAGCTATTCTCTGCTTAGAAAAAAGTACTGAAAATATATGTTATTTATTTTTTTATACTTTACATCAACGTACATTTATATATAATATGTTATTTAAATATTACCACTCTTTGGTCTAGCTAGTGCCAAGCATGCACGCATCATATCATTCATCACTCTTCGTAAATAAGCATTAGAATTATATGTTTTTATTTTCGGAACAATGAAAAACGATGGGCCGGCGGAATATATTTTAAGACCTGGAGGATGCCAAACCATCGGATATGCTTCATGTCAACACCATAGGCCAGATCGTCAGGTGCATGAGAGTATCCTCCTGCGAGGCGATCGAAAATACAGTACAAATTAGGCAAAAAGGTTAATCTTTAGTACTACGTACGTACTTACCTTTGGCACTTGTGCAGGTATATACGTACCTTGCAAAATAATTCCCCAGAACAGAAGCTTCAATGTCCTGATAACAATCTTCTTTATGGCAACATCGATCTTGGCTATTTTCTGCAATAATATATATCAAGATTTATAAGGATATATATCGATACCCTGGCCGGCCTCCTTAGAATGGAAAAGCCAACTACATCTATATGGAGGTGGTGTTTTCAAGCCCTAAATAATCACCAATATTAGGCCGGAAGCCTTGATTTTTTTTTGAAGGTTTGGATATTTTATAATAAGAGTCTAATTATCTATGTGTGGTTACTAAAGTACAAAAGAATATGAGTGTTAATCATGTGTATCGATCTCTATTCGTTTAGAAAAATGAATCTTCAACATGATTCCGCAAATCAAACCATGCCCTATTATTTATATATATAATTAACCACATAACTAATCAACTAGTCTCCACCAATTGGGTCGTGCTTTCAATATTTCTATGTACCATAAAAAATCATTTGAAAGTGACAACCGAGTATAAATTAATGACATTAGTTTGAAAATTCTACCTTTTAAAAATTTATATCGACGAAGTGTATATTGACATATTAAGAAAACTGCTTATTTATGACCAGTTATTTATTGTAAAAATGATTATTTATTATTAAAATGCGTCTGCTTTTATCACAAATAATTCATGATAAGTACTTATTTCTCTTATAGTGAATTGGCATCAGCGCTATGGAATGCATGCTTTCTACCAAGTCTTGCCGCATTTGTTTAAAAAACCTAAAGGTCTCTAATATTGGTTTACAGTGACTATAACTTTCTTTCAATTTGCAAATGCGTTGCTACTACGATATTCAGAATACAAATTAACTGATCTATCAAATCGTAAAAGGCCAAATGAATGGGACAAATAAGGAAATTAAAAAGATAAAAACAACAATATTATATTAATAAAAAGATCAAATATTGACCGAGAAGATGGAATTAGTGTACGTAGGTACCTTGAGAGCGAGAGCAATAGCAACCCCAACAATGAAGAGAAAAAAGGGCATCACAAAGTCCGCCAATGTGCATCCATTCCATGGGGAGTGATCAATACGCGAATAGGCTCCTCCAGCGTCGTCAACCAATATCATCAACTACGTACGTACATGCATTCATATATGGCGCTTCAAATTCGTTATATATACGCGTCGTACTTTATACAACAAATGTGTATATATATATATATATATATATATATGATCATTCTAATTTTCCTGACTTATAACTATATATATATATATATCATTAATTTTATGGAGTGCATGCACAATTAATATATATATGTGATATATATATATATACATATATACACACACACACACACGCACTAACCACTATGGTAAGGCCTCTGAATGCGTCTAAGGTTGCAACCCTCTTGCTCTTCTGCTTAACCACTACGGGTTGCTCCTCGCCCTGCTTTTCTTCGGTTGAGGGATGATGATCTAGCTCTGAGCTCCCAGTCCTATTACCTAATTCTTTCTCATTGTCTATGCAATCTCCACCATCATTTTTATCTATTTTACCGAACTGAGCCTTGTCGTGATCTTCTTTCTGTCCAACTGCTGGTACTGCTGGACCAAACCCTTCTTCCACCCTCCTAGCGTCCTGATCCATGCCTGATCTTTCTTCAACCTCTCTCTCTCTCTCTCTCTCTCTCTCTCTCTCTCTCTGCGGGTGCGCGCGCTGAAGTTACTGGCCTGATAAGTTGGAGGTGATAGTTATACAAGCAGTGAAAACTGCACGAAAGAGATCAGAGACAAACGAAGAGACCAAAACGGCCGGCCTTTAGTTTGGAGAGGGTGGGACATTGCTGTCTAGGTATTTATAGTACTTAAAGAACTTAATTGTAGAAGAACAAGGTTACATATCGTTTTGATCTTTAGTTTATGCATGAAAATCACCTATCGATATAGAAAAGGAATAACACAATACGGACAAATTAAAGGCTTTGACAATGCTGCTAATAATAATAATAATAATAATAGAGATGGGTATGTAAGAGAGGTCCACAAGGGCCGAATATTTACGATGCATGGTGCGATACAGACAAATCAAGAGCTAAGTAGCTAGCTTTGCCGCTTTGGCAACAAAAACAGGTAAGAGGTCCAGATAATGTGATGGATGCCTTGTAACTGTCATAAGTCGCCTGCAACATCGTTGTAAAATGAGATGTTGGTATACTGTACGCACTTGCCGCACGCATAAGACGGTCAAAGAAAGCCTTTTTTTTTTTTTTTTTCCTTTGGTTTCAGCCAATTACGGTGGATATTAGTAAAGAAAGGCAGGCATAATTATAAATGATCACGTACATATATTTTGTAACAGCAAATGAAAGCTAGTCACGTACTAAATAAACAACTCGTGATTCTTTGATGATATTGTGGACCCCTGCGGCTTAATTAGTATATAATATATATTCTAGATACCCACCTCCCTTTATCTTTCTTTTTTCCTTCCATGCATGATCATATATACCAATTAATGAAAGTAGGACTAATTCATCTCTCTCGGGCATTCAAACTATAGCTAGTCAGATACCAGCATAAAGCCATTGTGCAAAAAGACTCTTGGATTTGTTCACTCCTGACCCTTTTTTGGTTTTGACAATACATTCCTAGATATTAAACTTTAGTCAAGAAAATATCCTTTCAGCCTCTATATTTGGCTGATATGAATACAAGGTTGAACATTTTCAATTTCTACTAAATCAGATTGACATTTTAATGCCTCTTTTACAAATCAATGTGATGCCCCATTGGCCTTTCTTTTGACATATATGTTGTACCTCCCACACCTGTGGAGAGCTAATTATGTCTTCTTCAGAAGCCCAAATCCACACAAATTGGGCCCAATTCGTTTCAATGGATAAACTGCTTGCTAGACCAACATCTCTTTCCAAAATCGCATTTTGTAACCCAAGATCACGACCCACCCCCCAACCGGTTCCACTTTAATAGGCAACCCATTCGCTTTTAATGAGTCTTTTATATTTGACACCAACTGGTTTGGATGAAGAAAACACCTCCATACATTAGTTTGTTTATTCTATGCCACCAGAATATCCTAGCTATTGCCGCTAATAGCTCACTGGTCTAGTTTATCTTCATGAATAGCCCCCAACAATGCGTCCAAAGTCATGATCAGTCTGGTGTATATCTTTTTGGGGTTTATTTTTTTCCACGCAACAACCAAGCATGTTCCATGCATTCCTTATTTAGCTAGATAAAGTGCAGGGTTGAAAATCCCATTAAAAGTTCATGTATGGAAGGGGTCTAATCCTCTCTCGGGGGCCTGCTGTGTCATATATATATCATGGGTTTCAGCTACAGCACAGCTCGATGACCTACTTGATCCCAGACCTAGTCCAATCCAAGCATATTCTGGCTAGCACCGGAGGAACTTCGGGTTGAAAGGCTATCGGCTCATTCAAAGATAAGCCAAGCCTCAATATCCCGAAAGGCTTGAATTTCAAATAATGGGTGAGATAGTTTTCGCATAATAACAGGAAGCATCGTGAGCTCTATTTATATCATCCAGGTATGATTATTAAATCCATCTAATTCTTTGGCTAGAGAGAGATTCCTTGTTATTATTACTGACTTAGGTATCAGAGGCGTTTCTTCGAACCCCCAAGCCACACACCTCTTTGGTTGCAGGTGATCGTGTGTGAGAAGCTATGATACACGTCCTTAATAGTTGGCACCGTTTGTGGGATTTGTTTGTCCTACAATCAGCGTGCTTTTCACATGCCCACCACTATTTGATCTCAAGCAACTAGAGACTAGGAAGTGACGTCATGAAATATGGAGGGAAGGCTCGTAGAGATGGAAGAAGTAGTGAAGAAACTTACTGTCGAGGTGAAGTCACTGCGGAAAGAGAACGAGACCCTTAGAGTAAAGAACGGGCCATCAGGGGAGGACATAGCTTCCGGCCAGGCCGATAGGGTTGAGATGGAAGCACATATCGCAGGAGCAGGCAAACCTCCTCTGGAAAATGAGGAAAGGAAAAAGATGCATCATGACCTGCACAGTTTAATGGATAAGTACAAGGAGATGGCCAAGAAAATAGGGACGCCTTCCTCGGTTGATCAGTTGCTGACCAGCACCAATCTGTCGTACAACGTAGAAATTATGGTAGCACCGTTACAACTGAAGTTCAAAGTCTCAATGATAGATATGTACGACGGATCTAAAGACCCAGTGGAGCATTTGGAAACCTTCAAAGCTCACATGACGCTCCATGGGTTCCCTGAAGAGATTGCATGTAGGGATTTCCCTCTGACTTTAAAGGGAATGGCCTGAGGATGGTTCGGAGCATTGCAGTCGGGATTGTGGCGCCCATGACCCCCATGTAAGGAGACACGGGAATCCAGACACCGGGATGATGACAACAGGGTCACACATCCCAACGTTAGTGCCAAGTGTGTGTACATGCAACAGTATACAAAACAACGCAGCAGATAAATAATACAACTAAGTACCAGAATTGTTAATACAATTTAAACAATCAGATAAAAGGTTTAAAAATTATACAGTCATCCATAATAAATGTTTACAAGTCCCAACCAAAAAACGAGAGATCCAATCACTCCTCGGGCGGAGCCGACTCCTCAGACTCACCCTCATCCTCCTCTGCATCAAAATCTGCGTTACCACAAAATGGTACCGCAGGTAAGTATAACCCAAATGACCACGAGATAAAAATACATTAATGCTACTAACATGCATGCATATGATGAGATATGCATTAAATCCAAAAAATACAATTTTTCCCGAAAATAGATATTTTCCAACACACGCCAAAATCCCATTTTGGCCCAAAAACAATACTCTGTCATTTTCCCAGAAAATAACTCAATATTCCATTAACCAATGCACCATGATCTCCCCTAGGGATCATCCGCACGTCCTGGCTTCGTAGCGATGCTTAGTTCTGCGCCCAGCACGTTCGTGGCCAAGCACCCACTACGCAACGAGCGATGCCCAGTTCCGCCCCCCGTGCGTACGTGGCCAAGCATCCTCTAGCCCCCACCAGCAAAGGGGCCACGGAGTCGGCACGAGACCATCTCGTCCGATCCCATCGTCGCCCAGCGACAATCCAGTGGACGTCACTCAGTATATTCTGCTCCCGAGTGACCAGAGGAGCTCCACCGAGATAATGTCCCATCTCGGCTTGTGGTCGTGATACACACGCACCCAAAATCCTTTAACACATGAAAACCCAGTTTTCATGAAACACATGAACATGAATGCATGTACACGAAAATCCAGTTTTCTTTACAAACATGATCATGCGTGCAATATGCTATGTACATGAACACCAAAACTAACAACCAACAATTCACAATACCAACCAAACACACAACTCTGTCCATAGTCCATCCGACCCCCGAACTCCTCGGACTCAGTCCGGCATGTCCAATCAACCAGTTCACAATAACATGAGTTAGTGCAAAAATATATTTAAATCACAATAGTTATTTGGAAAAATACTTACAGCGCTATAATATGATTTTCGAAGGATCACGGAGGTGCAAGAAGTGGTGACTCAGCAACGTAACAGTGTAAAATACACTATGGCCGTGGGTCGCAAATACCCACTTTTGAATGGGGAGAAACTAAGACCCGAAATTGATAGGGTAGGGCCTAGAGAGGTCGGTGAAGCCAATGGTAGTGGTGGTTTGCCGTAGGTGGCGGCGTAAAGGGTGGTTTTAAGGCCAAAAAGTCGAAATCGGAGATGGGCTTGGTTGTGCTTCACCGGTGATGGATCGGAGCCGGGGTTGGGTCCATTGGGTTGCCAAGAGGTCAGGGATGAAGTGGTGAAGAGATGGTGGCCGGAGGTGGCGCGACGGTGGCGTGCGAAGGAAGAGAAGGCCGCGGCTTCAAGCCGTGCGTGGAGGAGAACGCCGGCGATGGAGGAGCTGAGATTTAAGGGGAAGGGTCGCCGGCTGGTGGAGAGTTGGACGGAGGGGGCGGTGTCGGTCACCTGCGGCTCACGGCGGCGGGCTGGGTGGTAGACGAAAACGGACGGAGTGAGAGAGAGAGAGTGAGTTGCGCGGGATGGGGGGGGGGGAAACTGGGAAAAAGAAGAGAAAAAGGAGAAAAAGAAAAATGAAGGGAAAGAAATGAGGTCCAATCCTCACATCTTGGGTCACAGAAAATGATCCAACGAAAATGATTTTAAAACAGCAAATCGATTAAATTAAATTAAACGTAATGATACAATGAAAATAAAATAATTAAATCCCACAATCAATTAATTTAAAAGAAGAACAATTTAAATGTACAACAGTAAATAAATATTAAGAAAACATAACAATTTAATTTTCACAATTTAAAGATCATAAAATAAAACATTTTAAATATCTGATAATTATAAAATAAGAGAATAAATTTTTGAATTATTAAAAATAATCCTTCAGTGAAAATACACTAAAATACGGGGTGTTACATCCTCCCCCCTTAAAAAAAATTTCGTCCTCGAAATTGGCAAGGTCAAACATTAAACTAAGACAGGAATAAGATTCAACTAGGAGCAAACTTAAGAACATACCGCCAGAATCAATCGAACAGATACGGGTACTGCTCTCTCATGTCAGCTTCTCTCTCCCAAGAGAAATCCTGAGCCATCGGATCGCCCCATGACACCTTCACCAAAGGTATCGTCTTAGACCTTAACCGTTGCTCTTTCCAATCCACAATTTGAGTCAGGGCAACTTCATAAGAAAGATTAGGCCGAAGTTCAATGCGTTCAGAGTCGACAAAACGCGGCTCTAGCTGACCAAAACTCTTCTTCAAAGATGACACATGGAACACATTATGGACATCCCCAAAATAATCCGGCAGGGCAACTCTATAAGCAACTAGCCCAACTTTCTCTATAATCTGGAAAGGGCCAACATACCTCGGACTAAGCTTACCCTTCTTGCCAAAGCGCTTAACCCCCTTCATCGGAGAGACTTTAAGGTAAACCCAATCGCCTATCTCAAATGATAAGTCTCTCCTCCTTGTATCTACATAACTCTTTTGGCGACTTTGGGCTTCCACCATTTTAGTCCTTATAAACTGAACTTGGTCCTTCATTTCTTGAATTATCTTAGGCCCAATCAATTTACTTTCGCCAACTTCATCCCAACACAACGGTGATCTACATTTCCTCCCATATAAAGCTTCATACGGAGCCATCTGAATAGAGGAATGAAAACTGTTATTGCAGGCAAACTCAATTAGTGGCAGGTGATTCTCCCAATGCCCCTGAAATTTCAAGACACAAGCACGCAACATATCCTCAAGAGTCTGGATAGTACGCTCTGATTGACCGTCTGTCCGTGGGTGATATGCAGTACTGAACTTCAACTTAGTGCCTAAAGCTACCTGCAAACTCTTCCAAAAATGGGACGTGAACCTCGGGTCCCGATCTGACACGATACTCTTGGGCACTCCGTGCAAATGCACTATCTCCTTAACATACAACCGAGTCAACTTACCCAAAGAGTCAGTGTTATTGATAGGCAAGAAATGGGCACTCTTGGTCAACCGGTCAACAATCACCCAAACTGAGTTCTTTCCACTAGGAGTCCTCGGCAAACCCACAACAAAATCCATAGAAATGTCATCCCACTTCCACTCAGGAATAGGGAGAGGTTGAAGCCTACCAGCAGGTCTTTGATGTTCAGCTTTAACTTGACGGCACGTGTCGCATTTCTCGATAAACATGGCAATATCCACCTTCATTCCTTCCCACCAGTAATTTTTCTTTAAATCTCGATACATTTTCGTGCTTCCTGGATGAACTGAATAAGGAGCTGCATAAGCCTCAGCCAAAATTCGCTCCTTAAATTTTGAATCTCGGGGAATCACCCTACGATCCCGAAACCGAAGGATACCATCCTTATCCAAACTATAGTGCAAGGGTCCTTTAGACTTTCTGACTCTCTTTCTGATGGCCAACAACTTTGGATCCCTTATTTGAATAGTCTTCAATTCTTCAAAATCCACAATCCGGACATCTAAAACCGAAATAATAATTCTTCCTGCTGCGAACTTTCAATAAGGAGTCTCCTCATCCCGCAAAGGAGAGAATCCACATCTGACGACTCTGCTTCTTCCACCTGTTGAGATTTCCTACTTAAAGCATCTGTGACTAGATTCTCCCTTCCAGGATGATACTTGATCTCACATTGGTAGTCGCTAATCAGTTCTAACCACCACCTCTGCCTCATATTGAGATTCTTCTGAGTAAACAGATACTTCAAACTCTTGTGGTCGGTATAGACTTCACAGACTTCGCCATACAGATAATGCCGCCAAATCTTAAGAGCAAAAACTATAGCTGCCAATTCCAAATCATGGGTGGGATAATTCCTCTCATGAATTTTCAACTGGCGAGATGCATAAGCAACAACTCGATCTTCTTGCATAAGAACACATCCCAACCCGAATTTAGATGCATCACTAAAAATCACAAATGGCTTGTGTGGCTCTGGAAGTGCCAAAACAGGTGCCGTTGTCAATCTTCTCTTCAACTCAAGGAAACTTCTCTCACATCTATCAGACCATACAAACTCAACATTCTTTCTAGTCAAAGCAGTGAGAGGTCCAGATAGTCGAGAAAACCCCTCCACAAATCTTCGATAATAATCGGCAAGTCCCAAGAAACTCCGTATCTCACGAACTGTTGAAGGGCGAGGCCATGACAAAACGGCTTCCACTTTACTAGGATCTACGGCCACTCCCTCCTGGGAAATCACATGTCCAAGAAATTTAACTTCTTCCAACCAGAATTCACACTTACTCAGTTTAGCATATAACTGATGCTCCCTTAATTTTCCAAGTGCCAAACGAAGATGACAAGCATGTTCTTCCACATCTCGCGAATAAATCAGAATATCGTCAAGGAACACTACCACAAAAGAATCCAAGAAAGGCCGAAACACCCTATTCATCAAATCCATAAAAGCAGCAGGGGCATTAGCTAACCCAAAAGACATCACCTTAAATTCATAATGCCCATACCTCGTCCTGAAAGCAGTCTTGGGCACGTCCTTATCTCTTATTCTCAACTGATAGTACCCAGATCTCAAATCAATCTTCGAAAAGACAACTGCTCCCTGAAGCTGGTCAAACAAATCATCAATTCTAGGAAGAGGATACTTATTCTTGATAGTCACCTTGTTAAGTTCTCGATAGTCGATGCACATTCTGAGTGTACCATCCTTCTTCTTGACAAACAAAACAGGCCCTCCCCACGGTGAAGTACTAGGCTGAATAAATCCTTTATCAACAAGTTCTTGCAATTGAGTTTTCAACTCTTTTAACTCAGACGGTGCCATACGGTAAGGAGCCTTATGCACAGGAGCCGCTCCAGGTTCCAAATGAATAACAAATTCCAAATCACGAACAGAAGGTAATCCAGGCAACTCGTCCACAAATACATCAGGGAATTCTTCCACAACTGGAATATCCACTAAAGACTTCTTCTCGGATGGCGTAGACACCACTTGAACCAAAAAAGCATCTGCTCCACATGCTATGTCTCTCTTAGCTTGAATTGCAGATATAACTGCAGGTCTTGCTTTCAACTTGCTTCCCACGAATTCCAAATACTCTCCATCCGAAAGTTGTAAGCCAATTATCCGACTTCTACAATTGATATTTGCAGAATATCGATGCAACCAATCCATACCTAAAATTATGTCAAATCCAAGCAACTTGAATACAATCAAATCCGCATCCAATGTCCTCCCACCAAAATCCAAAGGGCAGCCTAAAGTAACCTTGAAGCACCATACCAACTCACCATTTGGAAGAGTCACTACCAAGGATTGTGATAACGGCTCGGTGACTAGATTGCACATCCGTGCAAAAGTAGCGGACACAAAAGATTGAGACGCCCCAGAATCAAACAAGGTACATGCATAAAAATCATATAGACGAACTCTACCTGAAGCAAATACATACACCAGATAAATCCAAAAACCAACTCACATCAAACATCAAATCCAACAATTAAATTAAAAGCATACCAATAATCACCCCAGCATCGTGGGTCTCTGGAGCCCCATAATCCACATCACCAGGAGTCACAGCATATACTCGGGCTTGTTAGCTTGCCTTCTTGGTCTCACCATCTTCCTGTCATAGCAATCTTTAACTCCGTTTAAATACCCGAACAAAATCAAACACCAAAACAAGTAACATTGAAATAACCAAGATAAAGTAAAATAAAATAATATAACATAAACAAAATAAATAACAAATCCATATTAAATGATACCTTAAAATAAATAATTTAATTTATATTTTTTAAAATAATATTTCTGGTACTTCACCTAAGGGACATGTGGATTTACCCAGAGCCGAACTGCTCTGATACCACCTGTGGCGCCCACGACCCCCATGTAAGGAGACACGGGAATCGAGACACCGGGATGATGACAACAGGGTCACACATCCCAACGTTAGTACCAAGTGTGTGTACATGCAACAGTGTACAAAACAACGCAGCGGATAAATAATACAACTAAGTACCAGAATTGTTAATACAATTTAAACAATCAGATAAAAGGTTTAAAAATTATACAGTCATCCATAATAAATGTTTACAAGTCCCAACCAAAAAACGAGTGATCCAATCACTCCTCGGGCGGAGCCGACTCCTCAGGCTCACCCTCATCCTCCTTTGCATCAAAATCTGCGTTACCACAAAATGGTAATGCAGGTAAGTATAACCCAAATGACCACGAGATAAAAATACATTAATACTACTAACATGCATGCATATGATGAGATATGCATTAAATCCAAAAAATACTATTTTCCCCGAAAATAGATATTTTCCAACACACGCCAAAATCCCATTTTGACCCAAAAACAATACTCTGTCCTTTTCCCAGAAAATAACTCAATATTCCATTAACCAATGCACCATGATCTCCCCTAGGGATCATCCGCACGTCCTGGCTTCGTAGCGATGCCCAGTTCTGCGCCCAGCACGTACGTGGCCAAGCATCCTCTAGCCCCCACCAGCAAAGGGTCCACGGAGTCGGCACGAGACCATCTCGTCCGATCCCATCGTCGCCTAGCGACAATCCAGGGGATCGGACGAAAACCCAGTTTTCTTTACAAACATGATCATGCGTGCAATATGCTATGTACATGAACACCAAAACCAACAACCAACAATTCACAATACCAACCAAACACACAACTCGGTCCATAGTCCATCCGACCCTCGAACTCCTCGGACTCAGTCCGGCATATCCAATCAACCAGTTCACAATAATATGAGTTAGTGCAAAAATATATTTAAATCACAATAATTATTTGGAAAAATACTTACAGCGCTATAATATGATTTTCAAAGGATCACGGAGGTGCAAGAAGTGGTGACTCAGCAACGTAACAGTGTAAAATACACTGTGGCCGTGGGTCTCAAATACCCACTTTTGAATGGGGATAAACTAAGACTCGAAATTGATAGGGTAGGGCCTAGAGAGGTCGGTGAAGCCAATGGTGGTGGTGGTTTACCGTGGGTGGCGGCGCAAAGGGTGGTTTTAAGGCCAAAAAGTCAAAATCGGAGATGGGCTTGGTTGTGCTTCACCGGTGACGGATTGGAGCCGGGGTTGGGTGTAACACCCCGCATTTTAGTGTATTTTTACTAAAGGATTATTTTTATTTATTTAAATTTTATTCTCGTATTTTAAAATTGGTTGGATTTTTAATGAGTTTATTTCTATGATTTTAATTGGTGAAAATTAATTTTTATGTGCTTTCTCAATATTTATTTATTGTTGTGCATTTAAATTGTTTTTCATATTTAATTAATTACTGTGGGATTTAATTATTTCAATTTGAATTTACCATTACGTTTAAATTATTTTATTTAACTTGTGGTTTTAAAATCGTTTCCGTTGGATCATTTTTGTGACCCAAGTTATGAGGATTGGACCTCATTTCTTTTCCCTCCATTTTTCTTCCTCTCCTTTTCTT
>QEOW01073391.1:69204-119878 GCA_003123825.1 Juglans hindsii
TTCATCATGTGCATGCATGTTAGTTGCATTTAATACATTTTATATTACGTTGTTATTTGAGGTCATACTTACCTGCGATACCATTTTGTGGTAACGCAGATTTTGATGCAGATGAGGAGGAGGAGGGCGAGCCTGAGGAGACGGCTCCGCCTGAGGAGTGATCTGGGATCACTCGTTTGTTTATTTCAAAACTATTGTAAAATTATTTTATGGATGGCTGTATAACTGCTATTTAAATTTTTATTGATGTTTGATTGTAAATAAATTCTGGTACTTAGTTGACTATCCGCTGCGTTATTTTATTTGTACACTGTTGCATGTACACACACTGGCACTTCGTTGGGATGTGTGACCGTGTTGTCACCATCCTGGTGTCTCAATCCCTGTGTATTTTTATAAGGGGGATTGGGGGCGCCACATTGGGTCCATTGGGTTGCCAAGAGGTCGGGGATGAAGTGGTGAAGAGATGGTGGCCGGAGGTGGCGCGACGGAGGCGCGCGAAGGAAGAGAAGGCCACGGCTTCAAGTCGTGCGTGGAGGAGAACGCCGGCAATGGAGGAGCTGAGATTTAAGGGGAAGGGTTGCCGGCCGGTGGGGAGTTGGACGGAGGGGGCGGTGTCGGTCACCGGCGGCTCACGGCGGCGGGCTGGGTGGTAGAAGAAAACGGACGGAGTGAGAGAGAGAGAGTGAGTCGAGCGGGATGGGGGGGAAACTGGGAAAAAGAAAAGAAAGAAAAGAAAAAGGAGAAAAAGAAAAATGAAGGGAAAGAAATGAGGTCCAATCCTCACATCTTGGGTCACAGAAAATGATCCAACGAAAATGATTTTAAAACAGCAAATCGATTAAATTAAATTAAACGTAATGATACAATGAAAATAAAATAATTAAATCCCACAATCAATTAATTTAAAAGAAGAACAATTTAAATGTACAACAGTAAATAAATATTAAAAAAGCATAACAATTTAATTTTCACAATTTAAAGATCATAAAATAAAACATTTTAAATATCCGATAATTATAAAATAAGAGAATAAATTTTTGAATTATTAAAAATAATCTTTCAGTGAAAATACACTAAAATACGGGGTGTTACAGGGATCCATCGACAATTTCGAAGAATTGGGCAGACAATTCATAACCTAGTTTATGGCTAGGCGAAGGTGAAGGAGGCCAGCAACATACCTACTGACTGTAAAACAAAGGTAAGAGGAGAGCTTGAAAGCATATCTGGCACATTTCAATAAGGAAAGAATGACTGCTGACGACCAAGATGAAAAAATCATGTTGGCTGCTCTGCTCAGGGACATTTGGTTGAGAAGTCCTTTTATGATCGAGTTTGCAAGGAAGACCCACTCCACTTTATGAGAATTTATGATAGGACAGATGATTTAGTCAACATTGAAGATACGCTAATAGCCTTAACTACTAGATCGAAACGAAAGGAGGAGCAAGTGCAGAAGAGGGATTCAAAAAGAGATTGGGAAGGAAGACAAAAGGTGAGGAGAGGCCAACACGAAAGAAGGTGAGACACTATTCTAGTGCACATATTCAAGATAAGGTCAAAAAGACCAGGTGTGGCGAGGATCAAGGGCGACAGGGCCATAAGTATTGCACGTATCACAATGCAAGCAGGCATAGAACTGAAGATTGCCACACACTAGAGTAAAAGATTGAAGAGATGGCGTGTAATACCCGAGTCCTATTACTTAGGTCCTTACGTTATTTTATTAATTCTTTAAGTTAAATATTTTGAGATAAAGATTTTTATTACTTTTAATTATTTAATTTTAAGATGAGTATGCTTTATTTTTAAAATATGAATTATTAAAATAAATCAAGGGTATTATTTTTTAAACTTTGAAATATTTTCTCTTAAGTCCTTTAATTTTATTCATTTAGGAAATTGCCCAATTATTCTCTCCATTGGATTGGTAGGTGAAAAGTATCCTTGAGGTGGATAGATTTCCACCCTCCATTTCCCTAGCTTATGAGATAAGGTTTGATCAAATCCATTGACTTTTTCTTGCCTATTGAACCCGTAGGCTTCCAAGATAAGCAACAAAATATTTTTCTTTTCTTTTCTTTCCTTGGGCCCGTAAGCTTCCTAAGGAAGCCATTAAATTCACTTTCTTCCTTGCACCCGTTGGTCAAAGCAACACAAAAGGAGAAAAGTTAAAATCAATTCCCTTTAGTTCCCCTTAACCCGTCGGTCTACACCCAAGAAAAGAGAGAAAATTTCACTTCCTTTCCAAGCAAACTAAAGCCAATGCCACGTTCATCTCCTTCAAGCTTGTGATTCCATGGCAAGGGAAGAAGAAAAATATTTTTCTCTGATCCTCTTCAAATCGTAGGAGAACACTCCCTCCATGCCCATTTTCGGCTTTGCCTCAAAGCTTGGAACTAAAGATTGATTTCACCTTCCAAATGGTGAAATATTGAAGGTAATAGACTTTTAGGTTATTTCCTAGTGTGATTTACATGTGGGTTTCGAGTTTCACCATTTTTCTTACCAATGATGTTTCAGTTTTGGGATTTAAAACAGTGATATCGTGTTGCTCTTCATCCACACGACTATACCTCTATTTGGTCTTCCACTTGTGTTTTGAAAGGGGCTAAGAGCTCAAGGTGAAAAAATCGTAATTTGACTCATTTGATTTTAGTGTGATTTTGGAAACTCACTAAGTTGTTTTAGCTTGTGTTTTGGTGTAGTTAAATCCCTATATTGCAAATAAATATGTTTGCCCTGTTTTTGCCCCAAACCGAATGGTATTATAGTTGTTTTGCTATGTATTTTCCTATATTTTGAAAATGCTATGTTGTTATTAAACTCGGTTTAATCATTGGTGATGATTATAGTGATTTTAAATTATATATGTTAGTATCATGTGTCTTGTCTTGAGGTTTGGTTAGTTCTATAATTTCTATCTTGCTCTTTAAAAGGTATTAAGTGGATAAAGCATGAACTTGAGTGTTCAGAAGTTTGCTTATGAGTAACGTTGCTATACCTTATGCTACTCTAATTTTAATGGGATATGTTATCTAAACTAATTAAAATATTGCTTGTATAATTCGATTATAGCATAGTTGGTTTAGGTACAAGAGATTAATTACGCATGATATATTATGATATGCAAAGCTGTCCAAGTATTCCTAAGTCCATATCATGCCATGCCTTGAAGTAAAAATAGCCCATTTATGTTGTCTCTCGTTTGGTTAAATTCCACCTAACTCAAGAGTCCAAAATATTGATAAGTTAACATTTTTATAATGAGAGACTACAAGTGATTTAAAGGGGCATGTTTCCTAAGCTTGTTTAGTCAACTTGAGACGCCTAAATCTATTTTAAAGCCCATTGTTAAGAATTTCTAGATTTTTATCTCCTAATGTCCACAACCCAAAGTGAGCTTGAACCAAAGAGACCTTACTTGAAGCCTATGAATTCTTAACTACTTTTCATGTAAGCTTTTAAAATAGCATTTCCATGGACAGCTAGCATGTCTTAATATTCAAGTTATTTCTCTTGTAAGTTGAGGTGATGAGTAGTCATTTGGGTTAATGTTATGCATAGGTGGGATGTTAGATTGTAATATCGTGATTTTTTCTTTTAAAGGGAGGGCTAAAGAATATTGTATGAGTATTAACACTCTTATGCCATTTATTGGATTAGGACCTATATTGATGATGGAAGTATCGAGGAGCATAGAGGTAAGTAGCTATGACCATGCTTCTTACACCAAGTTCTCTTTATGAAAGAATATCTCTCTCTCTCATTTCAAGTGTTCTTCTAAAGAAAGAGTAAATGTATATAGTATGTATAGAACCTTTTCTTGATATCCCCAGTTAAGCACCATATCGATTATAATTGTGTGTATGTGTATAAGGTAATGCATGCACAAAAATGAATCAACCGCTCCAAGAACGCTGCTTTCTTCTTGAAAGTTCTTCTTGAGACGTCGTTTTTTAGTTTCTTGTCTAGGGTGGTTTCCAGTTTCACGTAAGGTTGTATGGCAGATGCTGAGAATGTAGGTCAATGTCTATTCGTGGATCTCGTATCGGTGGTTCCTCAGCCTCTTCCAGAATTGTCTGTGGCGCACCGAGTGCCGAAATCCAAGGATGGTGAAATTTTCTTTTAGTTTTCTAAGGAGGAAATACTACGCTCAGCAAAACCTTTTAGGTTTTCTATCGTCTTGAAATTTCTTCAAAACCGTCCCTCCTTGGATGCCATTCGGGCATTCATTCAAAAGCACTGGAATCTAGATGGCATTCCAGTTGTTTCTAATATGATGCATCCTCGGAACGTGTTTATAAGAATGACTTCGGAAGAAGACTGCATGAAGGCCCTTTCACGTGAAGTTAGTGATATAGACGAGGTTCCATATCGTCCATTCCACTGGACTCCAGATTTTAAAGAAGAAGAAGAACCATCCATTGTGCCGGTTTGGATCGTCTTGCCAGGTTTGCCTCCTAACTATTATCATGAGTCTTTTCTTAAAATTCTTACAGCCCCAATAGGTAGATTTATTAGATGTGATAATCCCACTCGTGCCACTTGCACCAACGGTGCCTGTATCTGTGTGGAGATGGATGCGGCAAAGGAGCCTTTACCTTATTTTTGGATTGGGACGCCTAGACTAGGGTTTAGCTGTAAGCAAGAGATAATTTATGAAACTCTGCCGGCTTTCTGTTCCAAGTGCAAAATACAGGGGCATAATGTAAGGACATGTCGTGCTGGGAGAAAGGTATGGGTTCGGCAACAAGAACATGTTGTGGAAGAACCGAAGGAAAATATGAATCCACCAGTTGTCGAGGAAAAAGAAGTTGAAGCAAATCAGGATTCTAAGGTAAATCTGGTAATAGGTGAATCCTCCACACCTTTGATTCAGGATTTGGAAACGGAAAAAGATCATGGTGAGTTTCCTGATATTGAGGTCCCTGTGGAGGAAATGAATAATAAGGTGTCGCCAGAGAGGAATGATGGAAGTCTGGAATGTTCTACCCGATCGAAGGAGGTGGAGTTGGCCACAGACATGAGGGAGGTGGAGGTAGTTCCTAGTATAGAGGAAAGGGAGGATGATAAATTACAGGAGGAAGAGGTTTTCTTGGAAGAGGGGTCCATGTCTGATCCGGAACCTGAGATACATGCGGAAGTCTTTCTGTAGGATAAGGAATATCATACGAAAACAGAGGATGAAGTAGAAGAGAAAATACCATAACAGGCAGTTTGAGAAAATCAGGAGTTCTAAGAGGGTGCTCACTAGAGCAAAAAAAGTTTCTCAGTGACAGGTTCCATATTAGTCTAGAATATAAGGGGAATAGGTACTTCTAAGGGACGTTTAAAGAGTCTGCTGAACAAATGTAAGCCGAAGATGGCAGTGCTACTGGAACCGTTTCAGAGTGTTGCTAAAATTCAGATGTACATGCGGCTGTTTCATTTTGATAAGGTTATAACTAATGAGGATGTTGGTGGGAAAATCTGGGTATTTTGGAAAAATGAAATGGACATGCAGTTGGTCCGAATGGGATCGCCGTATTTGTCTTTACGTATAGACGACAGATCTGCACATTTTTTGGGTAATTTTATATATGCTAATTGTAATAGAAATGAAAGGCAGATGCTTTGGGAGGAGCTTAGTTCGGCTAGAATGGGTGTGGAGCCTTGTTTGTTTGCTGGAGATTTTAATATAATTCGTTCGGATGTGGAAAGGTGTGGTGGTCAACCAAGGACAAGAGCTGCAATGGATGACTTGAATAGATGGATTCACCAGGGCGGGTTGATTGAAATGAATACACAGGGGAGAAAGTTTTCATGGTGCAATGGTTAGCATGGATTATCTAGAGCTTGGGCTAAGTTGGATAGAGTGCTTCTTGATGCAAATTTATTGACAGCTTTTCCGAGTGCACGTTGTTCGTATCTATCAAGGTCAATGTCGGATCATAGTCCCATGTTTATAGAATTCCTGAAAGATCCTTTTACTTATGGTCTTTCTCCATTTAGGTTTCAGCAAATGTGGGTTGAGCACCCTAAATTGATGAACTTCGTACAAAATGTGTGGTTTGAACCAGCGATAGGTACAGGGCTCCTTAAATTTGCTAGTAAACTTAAAAAGCTTAAGGTGGCTTTACGTGAGTGGTACAAAAGGGTGTTTGGGCAGACCAATGCTCAGATTGCTATTCTTGAAGAAAAGGTTGAGGGTCTTGAGCACTCGCTGCAAAGAGATTGGGATAATGATGTTGAAAGGGAGCTTGTGAGGTACTCTACTGAGTTGTCTTCTTGGAGGCGTAGGGAAGACATACGATTGGCTCAGATGGCGAAAATTAAGTGGAGGATGGAAGGTGATCGGAATTCAAAATTCTTTCATGTTTGGTTATCTAATAAAAGGCGTAGGAAAATTCATAAGTTGAGAACTATGGATGGGTTGGAGTTCAATTCATCGGAAGAAATTCATCTTGGTGCCGTTGAATATTTTTCTAAGTTCCTACAACGATCAAATCAGCCAAGTGAGTTGCCGGATTTAACAAACTTGATATCGCCGGTTATTGAAGAAGAGGATTGTATACGACTTTCTTGCATTCCTTCTTTGGATGAAGTTAAAGAGGCTCTCTCGTCTATTCCTATAAATAGTTCTCCGGGGCTAGATGGTTTTGGTGCTGGATGTTTTATGAGCTGTTGGGAGGTGGTAAAAATCGATGTTTTGGGAGCTATCTCAGAACTTTTTCTATCTAAAAGTCTTCCGAGATTTTATTTGGCTTCTTTCATTGTGCTTATTCCAAAGGTAGACGTGCCTTAGGGGTTTGATAAATTTAGGCTGATAAGCCTTTGTTCAGTCTTCTATAAAATTTGCTCGAAAATTATTGTGAGTCGTTTGACAGGTCTTCTTCCCAAACTGGTATCTCTTGAGCAAGGAGCTTTTATTCCTGGGAGGAGTATATTTGAAAATATTAGTCTTACTCAGGAAATGGTTCATTCACTGAATAGGACGTCGCACGGTGGTAATATTATGATTAAAGTTGACATGGCAAAAGCATATGATCGAGTGGAGTGGACTTTTTTGCTGGAGGTATTGGGTGTTTTGGTTTCCCTCCTTTTTGTGAACTAATTCACGCTTGTATTTCGAATGTTTGGTATACTCTGTGATACTAAATGGAATGACGAAATGATTTTTTCTAGGGGGTTGGGGGCTACGCCAGGGGGATCCCCTTTCGCCTTATCTCTTTATTATTCTTCAGGAGGTACTCTCTAGACTTTTGAAACATAGCTTTACGGCAAGAAAGATTGGAAAATTTTCCCAAGTTAGAGGCACTCCTCATATTTCACATCTTATGTACGCTGATGACATTGTAATTTTTCTGAATGGAGGTAAGAAGTCGGTGAGGGAACTGTTATGGGTGTTTGAAAAGTATGAAGATTGGTCAGGATAGAAAATTAATAAAGAAAAGACGGCCATATTTTATTCTCCAAAAATTTCGTTGGCCCGAAAGAGAGATCTTAAAAGGCTGACAGGGTTCTCAGAAGGCTCGTTTCCTTTTAAATATCTAGGGGTTCCGATAGTCTTGGGGCATCTTAAGCATGAGCACCTGGAGGAGATGGTTAACAAAGTCTGGACCAAAATCAGTGGCTGGAAAATGAAAATCCTATCATCGGGAGGCCGTTTGATCCTTCTTCGGCATGTGCTTTCTAGCATGGCTTTACATATATTTGCGGTTATGCAGGTCCCTCAATCTATTATTAAAGAATTAAATCGAATGATGAGCACTTTTTTTTGGGGTGAGGTGAATGGTAAAGGGAAAAAAAAGTGGGTGGCATGGGATAGTATTTGTAAGCCAATAGAGGAGGGTGGAATGGGCTTGCGTAAATTGGAGGATATGCAAAAAGCATTGCATATGCAGTTTGCTTGGAATTTAATTCAAGGAGAGTCCCTGTGGGCTAGGTTCTTTAAAAGAAAATATGTGGGCTCTTCACCTTGGTGTCTCATTGACATGAATAAAAGAATGAGGTTTTGGAAAATGATTGTTAAAAGTATTCCTAGTGTCCTTAATCATGCAAAGTGGAGAGTTAGAGATGGGAACATTTTATTTTGGTACGATAAATGGAGAGATGGGGGTCCGTTAATTGATGAGTTCCAGATAGTAGGTAATCTGATGCTTAAAGTTAAAGAGTGCAAATTGTCCAATAGTTGGGATGTGGAGCTATTGAGTACGTTAGTGGGACAGGATAATGTGGAGGAAATTATTGAGGCTTTGGCCGGCTGTAAGAGAGGATCTGATGTATTGATCTAGATGAAGCATGAAAGTGGGAGTTTTTCTACTAAATCCGCTTGGGATTGCATTCGAATACAAGGTTATAGTATGGAGTGGCATCCTTGGATGTGGCATAAGTTTCTCCCACTTAAAATTTCGGTTTCGATGTGGAAAGCATGGAACATGGCTTTGAGCGTAGATGATCGTCTTCGACGTATTGGGATCCCGATAGTTTCTTGTTGTGATTGTTGTGACGAAGGTAAGTATGAAGGCCAAAACCACGTACTTTTTGAAGGTGAGTTTGCAACAGCAATATGGCATTATTTTGGAGCTACTTTTGGTCTTCCTCTTGGTCTTACTTGGAGGGAGACGGTAACAATTTGGTTTCGACGTGCAGCCTCAGACTCTCAAGTAAGGCCCATAGTGGGGCTTGTACCTTCTATTATTACTTGGTACCTTTGGCATAGAAGATGTACTGCACACGCATGGAGGGTAGTATTCAGTCTATTAGTTCGGTTTGGCGTTCTATTAAAAGATGGATGGGATTAGTAAGTCAAGATATGAAAAAGGTTAGTAAATGTTCTAGACATGAATCATAGATTTTACAGATATTGAATATTCCGGCGTTGGTTCCCAATAGGAAGTATTTAAAGCTAGTTACTTGACAAAAGCCAGCTCAAGGGTGGTTTAAGTTGAATACAGACGGTAGTAGTCTTGGTAACCCAGGTTCTTTAGGGGTGGGTGGTATTATTAGAAATGATCGAGGTCATATGGTTCACGCCTTTAATTCTTATATTCGATTCGGTTCAAATAATAGAGCTAAATTGTTAGCTATTTTGCAAGGTCTCAAAGCCTGTAAGGATCTGGGGATTAATTTTGTGGAAATTGAATTAGATTCTCAAGTGGTGATCTTGTGGTGGAATAGGCAGAGGTGTGGGGTGTGGTACTTGGAAGATTTTTTGGAAGATACTCTAGCCCTGATGGATTCAATGGTGTGCATAGTTAGACATGTTTATAGGGAGGGAAATAAAGTTGCTGATTGGTTGGCTTGGAGTGGTGCGACTGGTCTTAACTCTGAATGGAGATTTCTTAGGGATGTGCCTAGGGTGTTTCGAGGATTAATCCATTTGGATATACTGGGTTTGCCATCTTTGCATTGCTGTTAGCGTCATTTTCATGTGGCGGTTTGTCCTCAGGTTGGATTGGTAAGATTTTATGATTTTATGTTTTTGAGTTAATGTTGTTTGTGGTTTCTTTTACAGGAATGGTTTTCTTTGTAGGATTTTAGTACGTCTTGTCTTGATTTTTTTTTTCTCTTGGTTAGAGGCTTCCAGTACTTTTGACACCTGGTTTAGGTTCTTTCTTGCTTATCTTGTAACCCCAGGTGCCAGTTCGTAACCACGGTTTTCCTTCACCATAAATGAGGGTTTATTAATAAAATTTGGGACAAGGTCACTCATGGACAGGTGGACCTTGGCTCTTCTATAAAAAAAGAAAAAAAAGGTAATGCATGCACGTAGGTTCTAAGTCATGAGATTTCCATACATGCTCTCTTAATAAACTTATTGATTATGCCTATATGTAGTATAGCATAAAAATGTATCTTGTTCATAAAAAATGCATGTGCATCGGAGTAAGAAAGATTATGACAATGTTTTGATTGCAAAGGAAAGGAAATGAATGTCTCATGCCTTATGCTTCAAGTGATGCTTTAAATGAGTTTTAAAATGTCCATATGAACTGATGCTTTAAATGACGCGAAGAAAGTGTTTTAAAATGTCCTTATGAACTCATGCTTTAAATGACGCGAAGAAAGTGTTTTAAAATATCCCTATGAACTGACATTAAAATGTCCCTATGAACTGATGTTTTATGGATGCCATGAAAGATGATATTTAAGCTCATGCTTTTAAATGATGTTCTTCCATGAATGAACTATTAAATGAAAAGGACTGAAAAGAAAGGACTGACATGAATGAAAGAAAGAAAGGACTGAATGAATGAATGTTTTATTGTATGAAAATACGTAACGGACATATGAATGAAAAGGGTACCAAATGAATGGGCAGATTGCAATGTAGGGTAGGTAGTACTGGTAGTGCACCAGTGCTGCCCCCTGATTAAAAGGGATTCCTAACTTGTGGCCACGAGCAGAATCCAGGTCCAAAGGAAGACCGCTAACCCTAACACACGGGGCGTAATAGTGTGTACTGGCCAAAGGAAGTGAAACATGAAAGTATAGTTATCTCTTAAATTGTTTACGTATGAAAGTATTGCTTATTATTCCTTAAATGTTTATGGATGAAAGTATGACCTATTCCTTAAACTGTTTATGCATGAAAGCATTGTCAAGATTAGCAAATGTTTATGTATGCATGTTTTCAAAAGAAAGGTTTAAGTGATTAATAAGTTAACAACATGGTGTACTGCTTACGGAGTATTCGACGCACTTTTATTTTAAATGTTTTAAGCGTCCAGGTAATGACGAAAATGCTGGGGAGCAAGGTACAACTACAGAGGGAGAGGCTGACGCTTAGGGTCTTCCTTAACTAGAACTGTTATGTTTATGGATGATGGGTTATGTTTATGGTTGAACATTCGATTCCACCTTATATGGATGATGGACTATGTTTATGTATAGACGTTTTATGTTGGGATGGACTCTGAGAGTCTCTTTTGGGTGAATGTTTGAATATAATGTCTATCAAGTGTTCCCTTTATTAGATTAGAAATTTGGAGTACATTTGTGTCATGTTCATGTTGATCGCATATTACTGGAAAAAGAGAAATAAAGTGAAAGAAAAGGACAAGTATGTACGTTGCGATCCCGCCCTTCCCAGGGCGGGGTTGTGACAAATCTTGGTATTAGAGCAAAAGGTTATAAGGTCCTGTAGACTTTAGGGATGAACTAAGCTGAAGTCCTCTCTCTAAAGTATGCCAAGCTCCGCAGCAAGTTTAAAAGGTATGTTCTTATTGAGTATCATGAATTATGTTTGAATGATTGCAAGTCATGCATATTTGTTTCATATGAGTCCATTGCTATTGTTACTATTATACGTGTTTTAGTATGGCACCGATAGGCAATACTAAGAAAGATAGATGTTTGGGGGCGACCCTGTTCCCATAGCATAGAGAATAGCAGGAGGTTCCCAGAGATACGAGGACCTCACCAATGTAGTTACATGCTTGATAGAGACCATTATTGATGGAAAAACTGAGACACAAAGACAAACCCAACATTCAACAACCTTCAAACTATTCGGTAGACAGCACCCTTTGGTGTTTGATGGCAAGTGTAGCGAAGCAGATGCTGGCAACTGGATCGAGCGCCTAGAGAAGATCTTCCGTGTAGTTTGGTGTCCAAAACAAGAGAAGATGGAATTCACTGCTTACAACTTATTTGACGTGGCGAACGGGTGTTGGAAGTCTACTTATGGGCTTATTCCACAAGAGTTAAGCGAGGAAACTCCAATTTCATAGGTGATATTTAAAGAAGCTTTACTGACCGGTTCTTCCCCTTATTTCTCCATCGTGCATTAGTACTAGGCGATTCGGTTGCCACATTTTCCTTCATATCTTGTAAGTTTGCATGTTTAAGTGAGAGGACCCCCGAGTCTTAGGTGATGGGACACTATATAGGCAGAGTTTTTTGACCCCATCGTTAAGATGCATCTCGAAGGAGGATACCGAATATGTAATGAGAGAGGTGCATGAAGGAAAATGTAGAAATCAATCAGGAGGAAGGTTACTAGCCACGAAGATCATGAGAGCAGGATACTACTCGCCAAACGTCCTAGGAGACGAAAAAGAATTCGTAAAAAGATGCATCCAATGCCAGCAACGCGCACCAATCCTGAATACTCCTCCCAAAGAACTAAGGTTGATAACCTCCCATTGGCCATTCAATCAATGGGGCATAGACCTGGTAGGCCCTATGCCCTCGAGCAAAAGGGGGACCAAATTCATCATTTTTGCCGTCAACAACTTTACCAAGTGAGTAGAAGCTGAAGCGATGGCAATAGTGACTGCCCAAAGCATGACAAGGTTCTTATGGAAAGCTATAATATGTAGATTTAGGGTGCCACAAAGCATTATCAAGGACAACGACAAATAGTTTGACTCTAAACATTATCGTAAGTGGTGTGTCGAACTCGGGATTAAAGTCAAATACTCATTTCCAAGACACCCACAAGCAAATGGACAGGTTGAAGAAACCAACAAAACCATTGCTGGAATACTAAAGAAGAAGGTAGGCGAGAAGAAAGGGACGTGGGTGGATGAGTTCCTTGAATATGGGCATACAGAACAACAACAAAAATCTCAACAGGCGAAACAACTTTCCCCTTGGTGTACAGGAGTTAAGCAATGATACCGGTGGAAGTAGGGTTGCCAAGCCACATGAGAAAAGGCTTCGATGTCAGCGCGAATGATGAAAAACTGGAAGAAAATTTGGACCTACTAGAAGAGGTGAGGGCAGATGCCAAAACAAAAATGGCAACTTTCAAAAGGAAGACGGAGTAGTACTTCAACAAGAGGGTGAGACCAAGGTCCTTTAAAGTGGGTGACTTAGTCCTAAAGGAAACCGAAGTAACTATAGTAGAGGAGGGGAAGCTAGGACCGTGATGGGAAGGGCCATATGTCTTGGCGACCAGTTATTGTTTGGGAGCCTATCGTCTTAAAGCTACCTCAGGCCATGAGTTGCCCCACCCTTGTAACGCTGAGCACTTAAGAAGATATTACATTTAATTCATGATGTATTAAGTTTGGTACAATAAATTACTTTCTTTAAGAAGCACGGGATTATTTTCTCATTACTTCGCATACTTTTGTCAATTGATTTAAATTAGATGGTGTCTTACTACTTCACACTCTTCTCGCCAATTTGATGGTGTCTTGCTACACTCTTATCGCCAAGGTTACATGGTCAAGGAACTCTCCCGCTACACCACTCACTAGAGTTACGCGATCGAGGCACTCCCACCACTCTTTTCGCCAAGGTTACACGGTCAATGAACTCTCCCATTACACCTCTCGCCAGACTTACATAGTCGAGGCACTCTCTCACCACACTTTTTTCGCCAAGGTTACACAGTCGAGGAACTCTCTTGCCACACCTCTCGCCAAGGTTACATGGTCGAGGAACTCTCCCATTACACCTTTCGCCAAAATTACATAGTCGAAGAACTCTCCCGTTACACCTCTTGCCAAGGTTTCATGATCAAGAAACTCTCTCATTACACCTCTAGGCAGAGTTACGTGGTCGATACACTCTCCCGCCAAACACTTTTCGCCAGGGTTACTCGGTCGATGAACTTTCTCGCTACACCTCTCGCCAAGGTTACCTGGTCAAGGAACTGTCCCGCTACCCCTCTCGCCAAGGTTACACGATTAAGGAACTCTCTCGCCACACTATTTTTGCCAAGATTACCCAAGGGGAAAACACCCAAGCTAGAAAAGAACAAGATAAAAAAAGAGAGAAGAAGCCCATCAACATGGAACCAAACACACAACACAATAGCAAAACAACAAAACACATTGTTAAGATGTTCTTCAGAACATACACATTTTTTATCCAACACATACAAATTTTTCACTAAATGCAAAAGTTAAAATTTTTAGGAACGGCGAGTAGGAGGAAAGGCATCCGGCATGGGGTCTCTCCCAAAGCAATTGAAGACCTGGTAAATAGTGGAACTGGCTTGGATTGACTTCCAATCTAAGGTGCGAAGATCTGCCTTAGGATGATTAAGCAAGAATTCTTGCAAGTGTTTAATCTCGAGCTTGAACCCAACACACCAAGCTCGACCTCGAACAGTGTAGGCGGCATTAAATTGAGGAAGAATGCGAACAACCTCACTATTAGAATGAGCTAACTCAGTGTTCAGCTCAGTCACCTTCGATTTCGACCTGGACAGCTATTTTTTATGGGACTCCAAGATTTGGTTCGGCTGTAAGTAATGGCGATCATGTTCCTTAGGTTCTTTCTTCGTCGCAACTAGATCTTATTCCGCCTTTGCTTTCTCGCCCTCAGCTATACTTAGTCGGCTATTTGCTTCCCGACATCCTTCTTCTAAGTTCAGCAGGAGAGCAGCATAATTAGCTTTCGCTTTCTTAAGTTCCTCAACCTCTTTCTCCATCTGATTGAGGTGAACGACCAAACTATCTCGTTCAGCTCCGCTGGCTTCTGCTTCACGTTGGTACCAATTAGTTTCTTCTAAGGAGCTCGCCACCTTCGATCTAAGCTACTCAACCTAACTGCGCAAAGAGGCAACCTAATCCTCAAGTTTACGAGAGCATGATTCAGCTCGAGATAATTCTTTAGCCATGCTTTCCTTCTCAGTTCGTGCGGCGATGATAGCACCATGAGCACTGCTGATAAAAGATCGCATGGATTGGTTCTCCTCCTCTAGTTCCAAGTGGTCCTCAACAATGTAGCTGAAAATCGGTCAACTCCCCGAAAACCCAACGAGGTCAAAAGTAGTAGGGTAAGGAAAAAAAGATCTTTAAGACAAAGGAACTTACTGGTGAAAGGATGCTGCGCAGATTACGAATAGTGAAATGAAAAGCTTTTTTCTCGGTGCGAACGTGAAGACTGAGAAGAACCACGTGGGCGAGAACCCAATGAATTATGAAAATCAGGAATCTTGAAAGACATGCCAGGAAAACCTTCCAGGGTAGTAGTGTCCTGGATAGGCATAGTCGGGACTATAAAAGGATTAGAGAAGATAGGAGGTGCAGCACTTGTATTCACTCGAGTAGATGTTCCTACTGTCTGATCGGGGGGGATCACTGTATCACCCTCCTGAGCAGGTGATTCCCGAGAAGGATCGGTGAGAGGGTTATCCACCAGAAAGGTCGGAAAAGGTTCACCACACCCTATGGGAGAGATAGTAAAGGGCGAGGAACATATCAACACCCTACTTCCACTAGCGGGGTATAGGTTTCGAAAGACAAAGGGCATCTCGAGGGTAATCCTGCCCGAGATAGTTGAGGCAATATGCGAGCGAGCTAACCGCAGTAACCCCCGTCGATAGGCCCTCAACATTTTCAACTAGCAAAGACTCCCTGAAGCCATCTATCGAAGGAGGAAAATTGCTTGATACAATACATGGCACATTTAGGAAGTCTGGGTTCAAGATCAAGATGACGTCGCCCTCATCCAAATGAAGGTCATATTCTGGGGTCCTCAGGTGCAGGGAAGTCTGTAGGGCTACATTAGAAGGGATATTCGGTGACAAGGAGGATTCAGCCTCTATCACCAACTCCAGATCAGCCTCAGCTTGGGCCATGAGCTCGTCAAAAGAGTTGGCCATGGGTACTTGAGGGTCACCCGAGCCCTCTCCACCACTCGACAAAGGTGGAGGTGGTGGCCCCCTCTAGTGGAACTGCATTCATCCGAAGGTTTTACACCCAAATGAGCTTTCTTCTTTTTCTTGCCCTTTGCCGCTGACAATGGCCAAACCACTCACCGATGACAGGGCGCCCAAGAATTCACGACCAAGAACATGTGCCCTACTAGGCAGCATCAGAAATCTATTAATATTAGAAGAGGTTAGAATAGTATCTGACCAAGTGGAATTGTTGTTCTGGTCTACCCAAGATTGTACCAACTAGATGCGAGCCTCCTCTAGGGCAGAAAGAATGATCTCAAAACCGCGCTCATTGGGAACCGAGGACCATGAAGCCATAATGGGAAACTCATGATTCACGACCTCATCAGCAGGAAACTCCTAGTCGTCCTAAGACACGAAGAAAAATTTCCTTTGCCAATCCTTGGCTTGGGAATATTTGCAATCCATTTGAACCGGTTTGTTGTGAGCCTTAAAACTGCAAAGATTTCCTTCTAAGTGTCTAAAACTGTGCAGAGAAAGAAATTCACGAGCCGTGAGATCAATGTAGTTATCACCCGTGGGCTCCAAAACAAGCCAGAGAATGTAGCAAGCCATCAGAATCCGCCAGGCATTGGGGAAAAGTTGAGCCGGAGCAAGCACGTCACGAACAGGTTGTACAAAGGGCAAACGAAGTGCCATCGCGAACATAGCCAAGTACAAGGCAACATAAATGATAAAAGTGTGATTTTTATATGATTTTTATTATTCTTTTATTTATGAAAATTGTCAGTTTTCCTTCAATACTATTGATTTTATTTTATTTCTATATATTTTTCTTTTTTTTTAAGGAATGAGAAGATTTAGTGAGAAATGAGAGCCTTTTGGTACAAAAGAAGAGACTACGGATTCAAACCGATGAGAGGCAACGAGATCTGAAGAGAGCCGAGGAAATTTATGACAAGAGTTAGGCGATGAGCAAGATATTTTACCTTCGGGGTGAGAAGACTTAGCGATAAGGCTTTGGGCGATTAGATTGGACGATCAGTCTAACCGACCAACTTAAAAGACCAACCTAAACGACATCATGGGCAATAACTAGCAAAAGGGCTTGAAAGTAATTTTGATCTAGAAAAAGAGAAAGAAATCACCGAAGGAATTCACATGAAGTTCAAATTCGGAATACACTAGGAGACAACCTGGACTTGCTTGAGTGTTCGATCATAACTTTCTACTCACATATTCGATGGATGCGATTCTGGATGGGTTGGAAAGCTATTTTAAAGTGCTACAACGTTTTTGCTAATAAGAATTTCTAAATTCTGACTCCTGGAGTGTGTATAAGGCTGCCAATATAAGTCCTAGAAGTTAGGCAATTTTTTAGATGGGAATCATGAAAACGTTAGGGTTTCTTTTCTACCCTATATAAACATATCATTAGCACAAAATTAGGGGACGAGAGTCTGAGTTTTAGAATCTAATAGTCCAGAAATTATTCTTCAAGTTTTCTTTCGAGGAGGCGGATTTGGGGAGCAGAGACAAAAGTCGCATGCTTCATCGATCGACTCCAAGGAAAAACACTAGTTCTATCCTTTTTCTTTTCAGTTTTATTATGAACTAATTTTATTTTCTAAGGTTTTGATGTAGGCTAGCCTTGAACACACAATTTATATTCTAAGTTACTTTATTTTCAATATTTTCATGATTGGGTGTTTATTCCTTGTTCTTAATGCTTGTAATTTTCTAGCTAATTATTGTTCGATCTATTGAATCGCAATGAAACCGAGAGGTGATTGTGATTAGAGCTCTACGATTAAGCATCATTAATTGAGCGAAAGTGAAGATACTTTACCGCAATTAGTGTGATTTTCACGAAAAATTCAAAAAACTTAATGAGTCTCCAGTTAGTTAAATTCACATAGAGATACAAATTTATTAATTGGAGATATTTTTAGTATTATTCGAGAGAAAATATCGAATCGTTTAGAGATTTTTATCATCAACTTGGGATAATTAGAATTTTATAAAAAGGAAGACTAAATTGTGTTGGATTCGCTAGGTGAAATCAAACATTCTAGATCTATTCTTATTATATCTAAAAATCTAAACTTTAATGCTATTTTTTTCGAAGTAATTTAGATAATCTATTTTTTAAATTTTTGTTTTTCAAATAGTAATTAATTTAGTAAATTTTAGTACTCAATAGCATAATTAATCTCTGTAGGTTCGACATCCATTTTCTTTAAAACACTTTACTACTTGTTACGATTTTGTGCATTTGCAGATATTTTCAACACAACAAGTTTTTGGCGCCGTTGCTGGGAATTAGTTATTTGTTATTGATATTGATACTAGCTAGATTTTTACTAGTTTGGATTCTATTTTAAAAATTGGTTTAAATTAGATCTCAGTTTGGTTTTTCTTTTCAGGATTAGAAGGGCATGCTCCAATCTAAATCATTAGAGCATACATTTTCTGATCCCAGGATTGAAAGATCCTTACGTCTTTAGATTCTCCACTATTTGCTGACGTGGCGCTAGGTTTTTTTCTCTCGAACTATTTGCTTGTGGGCCCTTAGGGTTTGCATGGTTGTCGCCGATGGCCTTCAGGCCATTGTGGGGCCGCCGTTTCATTCTCGATCCTTTGCTGATATGGTGATAGACTCTCCTCAACCTCTTCCAGAAGTTGTTGTGTCGTTTAGATCTCATAAAACTGTGGAGGGGGAGGCTTGTGTGGTTTTTTCCAAGGAGGAGATTGAAAGATCTGCTATGCCATTCCAATACTCCTTGGTCTTGAAATTTCGATGTCAAAGACCGTCCTTAGATTCTATCCGTTCTTTTATTCGACTACAATTGGGGTTGCTGAAACAGTCGGTCGTCTCTACCATGCAAAGGCCAAGGAACGTGTTTATTAGGTTAACGTCAGTAGAAGATTTTATGAAGGCCTTTGCATGTGAATCTTGTGAGATAGATGGAATCCAATATAGAGCATTTCATTGGACGTCTGATTTTCAAGAGGATAAGGAACCAATTCGTGTTCCTGTATGGATCTCACTTCCAGGGTTCCCCCCGAATTTTTATCATGAATCTTTCTTGAGAAGTATCACGGCCCCGATTCGAAGATTTTTTAAGCGAGCTAACCCTACATGATGTGCGACATGCACAGATGGTGCATGAGTCTGTGTTGAAATGGATGTGTCTATCGAGCCTTTGCGTGCCATTTGGATTGGTACTCCTTTGAATCCTCAGAATATTTATTAGGTTTTTGAATTTGAGACCTTACTAGTGTACTGTTTGCGTTGTCATGTGCAAGGGCATAATGCCAGGACGTGCAATTGGGTAGGTAAACCTAAGGTGAGTGATCAAAAAGTGAGGAAAGAATCTGCTAAGATGGATCAGGTTTGGGTGAGTAAAGAAAAAGGTGGTGATCAACCTGCTGTGGAGTTTCTGGAAGGTAAGACTAGCAAATTGAAAGACTCGGGTGAATCGCTCGGTAATGATGGGAGTGATGAGGATCGAAACAAGGCTCAAAATGATAGGAAGAATCGGGATGATGACTGTTCAGGAAAAATTATTTCTTTGGTTCCGGAACCTATTCTGGAAGATGAGCCAACTGATATGGAGGTGGTGGCGAATGGATGGGAGAATGTGTAGGCTGGGGAGACAGGGGAGTTATTGGAGGGAGTATTGGAGGATGGTGTACTGGCATGTCTTGAACCTGTTAGAGTTGATGAGACAATGGAGATGAAGGTGGTGGAGGATCGATGTGAGATTCAGCTTATGGCTGGTGGGGTTATTGGTGAGTTACTTTGTCATCCGGATGAATGTATGGGAATGGTGATGCCTGGGAATGATGAAGCATGGGGTGCTGAGGAGATGGAAAATCAGGGCACGAATGATGAGGTAATTGCGCGGGAGATGGCGATCCAAAGTGAAGTTGGTATGGATTCTAGTAATGAAGATGCCATTGAGGTACATACCTGCTCTGATACTGAATTGGAGGGGGTTGTGGAGCACTTGGCTAAGGGGAAGGTTGTCCTTTCGGACTCTGATATTATCTAGGGAAATGATGTGAAGGCTAAAAGCTATAAGTTAAGGGAATCAATGAGGGTTAAAAGCAAGCCCTTTCGACTTAATTTATAATGTTGTCATATTTGTTCTGGAATAACCGATGTATTGGGACCTCAGCTCGACGTCTGAAAACGTTAGTTTCAAAGTTGCATCCGAAAGTCCTAGTAATTGCGGAACCCATGCGGGATCATTCTAAACTACTATTATGGCGAGATAGATTACATTATGACTATTGTGAATCAAAGCTAGTGTTGGAGGTAAGATGTGGATTTTTTGGTCTCAAGATACGGAGCTTTCACTTTTTTGTGTGGGTGAACAATTCCTAGCAGTGCAATTTAAACATAACATGCAAGATGTCCTAATGACCTTTGTTTATGCGAAATAAATGTTATTATATGGATCAAAGGAGATTATGGAGTGAGTTGTTAGATCTGAATCATCAGAACCTGCCTTGGATCATCTTGGGTGACTTTAATATTATTAGAAATGATCATGAAAGGAGAGGGGGAAGGCCAAGACTTGTGTCGGCCATAGAGGATTTTAATGGCTGGGTGGATGCTTGCGGTTTGTTGGAAATGTATTTTTCTGGACAATCTCTCTCGTGTTGTAATCGTCATGTAGGTTTATCTAGGAGCTGGGCCCAGTTAGACCGTGTATTCGTAAATGTTACAGCTTTGGACCTCTTCCCTGATGCGCATTTGAAATATCTTCACAGGCCTTCTTCGGATCAGGCACCTTTGTAGGTCTTTTTGGAAGCAAAAATGCAGTTGTATGGGTTCCATCCCTTTAAATTTCAGCAGATGTGGGTTTCTCATGATCAATTCTTGTGCTATGTTTCTCAAGCTTGGCATGGTGAAGAGGGAAGGGGCTCGAAACTGGAATCTCTTGTGATGAAGCTGAAACGTGTGAAGGCTGCTTTGCGTATATAGAATAAGTAGATGTTTGGAAGAACATATAGGCATATTGCGGATTTTGAGGACCGGATAAGGGGTTTAGAGGAGAGTTTGCAAAATGCTTATTCTGAGGATGCAGAAACCGAACTTGTTGTTTCTCAGGTTGAGCTTTCCATTTGGATCGATAGAGAAGAGCAAAGATTATCCCAACAGGCAAAGCAGTCTTGGATTCAAAAAGGGGAAGCAAATGCTAATTTTTTTCGTGCTGTTAGTCACCATAATCGGCAAGAGGTCAAGATAATGCAACTGGAAGATGGATCTTGTCTTACTTCTCCGGAGCAGTTTCATGAGGGGGCAGTGCGACACTTTCAAAAATTCCGGGAAGCAGGTGTCCCTCATGTAGCACAGAACTTGGAGAGTCTGGTTCAAATGGAAATTCAGCAGGTTGATAATGAGGATTTATGCCGGATTCCTACGTCGCAGGAAGTTTATGATGCCGTGATGTCTATCTCAATTGATAGTAGTCTGGGTCCTGATGGGTTTGGTTCGGGTTTTTACCGATCTTGTTGGCATATTGTGGGTTCTGATATAGTTGACGCAGTGGCTGAGTTTTTTTGAGGTATGGCATTTCCCCGATTTTATACAGGTTCCTTTTTGGTATACCGAAAGTGGCAAATCCATCAAGCTTTGATAAATTTAGGCCAGTAAGTTTATGTTCGGTGTTTTATAAATTGTGCTCTAAAATCTTGATTAAACGACTTGCCCCGTTGTTGGCCAAACTGATCCCGAACAAGGAGCTTTCATTCCAAGTGGAGTATTTTTTTAGAACATTAGTTTGACGCAAGAAATGATCCACTCTATTAATAAGCCCATTTTTGGTGGGAATGTTGTTATGAAGATTGACATGGCGAAGGCGTATGATAGTATTGACTGGGATTTCTTCTGCATGTTTTGAGTTCTTTTGGTTTTTCAGAATTTTTTTGCTCGCTTATTCGACAATGCATTACTACGCCTTGGTATTCTGTGGTCATTAATGGTATACCAAAGGGTTTTTTTTAAAGGAGGGTGTGGCCTTAGGCAAGGAGACCCTCTTTCGCCTTATTTGTTCATTTTAGTAGAAGAGTTTTTTACTAAAATGATTAAAAAACAGGTGGAATTGGGGAAAATTGTTCCTTTTTATCATCATAGAGGTACTCCTATTGTTTCCCATATTCTTTATGCTGATGATATTGTGTTATTTTTTAATGGTGGTAAGGCGTCTTTGAGATCTATGATGGACATCTTGAAAGTTTATTAAGAGTGGTCAGGCCAAGTGGTTAATAAAAGGAAATCCTCCATTTTTTTCTCTAAGCATATCTCTGCAGGACGTAGGCGGGCGTTGCTTCAGGTTACGGGGTTCATGGAAGGGAGGTTTCCATTCCATTATTTAGGTGTGCCAATTATATCGGGTCGACTTTTGAGTGGCCACTTTGAGGATTTGGTTAATAAAATCCGAGGTTGTTTGGATGGGTGGAAATCAAGACTCCTTTCTAGTGGAGCTAGGCTTCTCTTAATAAAACATGTTTTGCAAAGTATTCCTGTGCACTACTTATCTGTTATACAGACACCGCAAATGGTTCTTCAAAAAATTCGAAGGATGTTGTGTAATTTCTTTTGGGGAACTACTGATGGGAAGCCTAAGAAAAAATGCTGCTCTTGGGATGTTATCTGTAAACCTGTTTTGGAACGTGGATTGGGCGTCCGTAATTTACATGAGCTGCAAAATTCCTTGCATATGAAGCTTGCATGGAATTTGATTCAAGGTTCATCGCTATGGTCGAATTTTTTCCGCTGTAAATATGTTGGAAACAAACACATCACTATGGTTGATCCTCAAAAAGGGTCAAAATTTTGGAAAATGGTTTTGAAGCAGATTCCATTTATACATGAGAACTCGAAATGGCAAGTGAAAGATGGCTTGGTCTCTTTTTGGTATGATCGGTGGGTTGGCATTGAGCCGTTATGTAAGTTGCAGGGGCTTATGTTGGCAGATTGCAAAGTCTGGATTGGGATGGAATGCTGAGCTTTTTACACGCCTTCTGGGGTTGGACAAAACAAAGGAGGTGCTTGAGCAGTTGGGAAGTATCAAAGATGGGAAAGATTGAATACTCTGGTTGCCAAATTCTGATGGAATGTTCACGACACGAAGTGCTTGGAACTGCATAAGAATTAAGGGGCATACATTTCCATGGGCGAAATGGATTTGGAATCTGACTCTTCCAAGGAAAATCTCAGTGACTATGTGGAGAGCAATGCATGAATGTCTCCCTCTGGATGACCGTGTGAGGAGGATTGGCATTCCAGTAGTATCAAGTTGTGATTGTTGTCTTGTTCAGGCTTGTGAAGTTGCAGATCACGTATTTGTCAAAGGTGGATATGCGGAAGAAATGTGGCTGAGGTGCTCCTTAGTTCTGGGTGTACTGAGGTTGGAAGGTAAGCCATGGAAAGAGAGGGTTGCTTGTTGGCACAGAAAAGCAAGTAATTCTTCATTTAGTGGGCAGTTACTTGGATTATTGCCGTCAATCTTAATATGGCGCTTGTGGGGCCATCAGTGCAAGGCGAGAATGGAGGGAGTGGCGGAACCTGCCCAGTCAGTTTGGTGCTCTATCCAGTTTTGGATATCTTGGGCAGCTTTGAAAATAAAGGAAGTCAAAGGTCTCACTCAAAGGGATGAAGATGTGTTACGCTGTTTCAAGTTGCCTTGTCCTTCGACGATTGAGAAAGTTGCAACTATGGTCAAGTGGAATCCTCCTAAGGAGGGTTGGGTGAAACTGAATATTGATGGGTGTTCATTAGGGAATCCTGGTGATGCAGGGGCTAGAGGGATTATAAGAAATTTAACTGGTGAGTTTATGAGCGGGTTTGCCGTCACTCTAGGCCATCACTCGAATAATTTTGCAGAAGTAATGGGATTATTGCATGGTCTTCGGAACATTGATAGGGTGGGGTTTATGAATGTGGAAATTGAATCGGATCCTTTGCTTGTTATTCATTGGCTATGGAATAGAAGATGTGGGCTTTGGTATATGGAAGATTATTGGGAGGAAATTCAAAGGCGTTTAGGTGGGATCAATTTTTCTTTTTCTCATTCTTTTAGAGAGGCGAATTCGGTGGTAGATAGATTTACAAAGCATGGAGCTCTAGGTTCCTCTGGAGTTTGGTCTTCATTATCGGATATTCCTTCTCTTATTAGAGGCATCATTAGATTGGAAAAAGGGGGGTTTCCTTATATTCGTTTACATAGGAAGTAAGGTTGTTGCGCTATGTTGGGTTTTTTGTTTTTTTCTGGTTTGATGTCCTTATGATGTCTGGTCTTCAGGTAATTGTTTTTGTAGATATGGTTTCCTCCACCTAAGTGAGGGTCTTTAATAAATTTGGGACGAAGTCACTATTGGATAGGTGACTTTCAGCTCTTGAAAAAAATAAAAAAAACCTTACGTTGGATTAATAAAGATAAAAAGGAAGAGGTCGCCGCATCTAAATTTAATATGGCCGACCAGGAGCACAAGGCATTAAGAGACTATGCTATGCCCTCTGTCAATGGGGCAACATCTAGTATAAGACGGCCATCTATATAAGCCAATAACTTTGAAATAAAGTTGGTCACCATTCAAATGATTTAACAAACTATCCAGTTTGGGGGGTTGTCACAAGAGGAACCTTATGTCCTTATTGCAAATTTCTTATAAATTTGTGATACTTTTAAACACAATGGAGTGACAGATGATGTGATTCGATTGAGACTTTTCCTTTCTCACTTAGGGAAAAAGCAAAAGCTTGGTTGAACTATTTGCCGCTCGGCATCATCACCACTTGGGAGGAGTTGGCACAAAAATTCTTAGCAAAATATTTACCTCCGGCCAGGACAGAGAAGTTAATGAATGATATTACTACCTTCACCCAAATTGAGGGTGAATCATTATATGAGGCATGAGAGAGCTACAAGGGTTTATTGCGCAAGTCTCCACATCACGACCTCCCAGCTTGGCTTCAAGTACAAACATCTTATAATGGTTTGGGACCCACGAATCGATCTATGGTTGATGCGGCCACGGGAGGAGCATTAATGAGTAAGACCTATGAAGCCGCATATGAACTTCTGGAATAATTGGCATCCAACAACTATCAATGGTTTGTGGAGAAAGCAATGCCAAGAAAGATGGTTGGAGTTTTTAACTTGATTCTATTACCACATTGGCGGCGCAAATGACAAATCTATCACAACAACTAGGTAAGATGAACGGTAATGCTATTCAAACAAATGTCGTTTGTGATCATTGAGCAGAAAGTCATTCAAGTGTAGATTTCCAAGTGGGGAATCCTTTTGCCCAACCGAGTTATGAACAAGCCCATTACGTGTCCAATTTCCAACGTCAAAACAATCCTTATTTAAACACGTTCAATCCCGGATGGAGAAATCACCCTAACTTTTCATAGAGCAATAATCAAGCGTCGGCTAGACCACCTCAACAGTTTCCACAGCAAGAGAAGAAACCGACGCTTGATGATATGCTTATGCAGTACATGCAAAAGACTGATATGGTGATCCAAAACAACTCGGCTTCAATACGAAATCTTGAGGAGCAAATCGGTCTGCTCTCCAACATGCTTACTGAGAGGACAACAGGGACTTTATCGAGCAATACCGAGTAACTACCGAGCGAGATGCAGAAGCTGGCGAAAACGTGGAGTCTGAGATGAAGGAAACCGAGTCCGAGGTGAAAGAAGTAGAGCAGAATGCGGCCGGCCAGCAAGTTGAGAAGACTAAGGAGAATAAAGGTGTTTCAAAACCCAATAAATGTAGGGAGTTTATATCTGAAACTTATTCTCCTTCAATTTATGATCCACCAATTCATTTTCCGCTGAGATTAAGAAAAGATAAGATTGTTAATCAATTCTCTAAATTTTTGAGTATATTTAAGCAAATGCATATTAATATTCCTCTCATTGAAGCTTTAGAGTAAATGTCTAAATATGCAAACATTTTTAAGGATATTGTGGTGCTCCCAGCCCCCGCTTGGGATTTGATGGAAACTGAAATGCCAGGACATGCAACACCAGGGTTACCTGCCCCTTGTACATTACAGATAAGATGCAATGCACCTTCTGATAGCTAACAATATGCAGCATATCACAGCGGAAAGTCAACTTAGGTCAATTTTAATGTAATATTAGTCATGGTACCGAAATAAAAGATCCCAATACTTTTTGCATAAATCCAAAATAGTCATCATAGTTGATATGAGTTTCTAAAGAACTCCCAAAGCACAGGACCAAATATTTAAAAACTTAAACAAACGATCCCTTCCCAAAAGTGGTCCCATAATATTGTCTTGATCTCTAGTGAGACTCGAGCCTCACTCGCTTCTCTAAAGCCTGATCCTTGTCCCTATTGTGGGACCTTCTAAACTTTTATATGTCTTTAATTATCTCAGTGATTGCTCCATCAATTGACTCGAGATGGTCCAAAATGGAAGGCTCGGACGAGCTTATAACCATCTTAGGCACGATCCTCTTTGGATAAAGCATTGTCCTCTTGCGTTTCATCATTTGCGTTGGCTAAACCTATCACAGCTTCTATCATTCCGAGTGAGGAATGATAGTGGGTAAATACAACAGTGAGATTTTAAAAAATCTCAGTAAGTAAACAAATAACGTGCAATAGATATCATAAGCATATGAAGCAAACTTAACAATGAATGCATGGACATGGACTTGTACATATGCTCTTGACCTTTCAAAGACTTCGTATAAAAACATGACTTTCATAACCTTGACTTTCGAAAACATGCTTTCTTCATTTCATACTTATGAGCTCATAGCGTTTCTTGACTTATAACATATTATATCATGACATAACATTGGATACCTCATGGCTCCCCTATGCACTGTGTATTCCCCGTTAGTTACCGCATCAACCATTGACTACTTTGACCAAGGTGACTACGTCTTGACTTTCATATATGGCAGCTCGCATTTCGCCTTCACTGTAGGTGCACCCACTAGCTTTAGGTGAAATATCGCTCCAGTATCCTTTTCTTTTAAGTACCATTCGAGATCCACTGACAATATTTTATCAACCTAGGGGTATCTCTCCATTTTAAACACTCCTGAGAGGACAAAGGAGTTCCACTAGGACATTTCCCCATCCCAGCATTTGAGATCGTGATAAAAACTTTCCTTTCTTTAAAAAGACTCTTTTCCTTTTAAAAAAGGTTTTCACAATCTCAATGCATGTGACATGACAATGGACCTTAGAAATCTCATGAGACACTTGAAATACCACAATGCTTCTTCATAACCATGAATGCCGAAATGTTAATCATAAAATAAAACATCCATACATGTAATACATATCCCGTTACGGCTTGAAAATATTAGAATATGTGATCATATTCCCTTATAACAATTCAAGGCATGCATATCAATCAAAGACATACATTCCAATCCTCATCATGTAAGGGCCGAAACACATAAAACCCTAACCTAACCAAACATCATTCGTATCACATCAATCTTAAGACACCAATGATCATGCTTCATTCATGGGGTTGGCCGAAACCTCTTATCTTAGTAAACATGCATTTTAATCAATTTTCATGAACTTAGAATCTTCTAATGCATTGAACATAATTCTTTAATAAAGAATTTCTCATGGGTGGCCGAAACCCTTCCTTGTGGTTATGGACAATATTTTCATGAGTTTAGTCCCATATTAAAAACGTTTGAGTGACAACCATTCATGTATGAATAAACATGGTAAAAATCGAACCCTAACATGACATTCATACTCGCTTTTTCATATCATACGCATCTTCCTTAAACCATTTCAATCGTGCTTTAAAATAATCACAACAAAGAAGTTCATAACACATGGAAGAACATCAAGTTCCAAACAATCATACAAAAACTGAATCAACTAACAAGTTCACAAACCATATGCATAAAATATCCCAGTACAAGTTAGAGGTATAAAAATATGGTTAACACCATTTCCGTTTATACCCTTTTTCTCTCTAAAGAATAGGGTTCTTGCTGCCGCACGGGGTCTGGGCTTTACGTGAGGCTGCATGGCAGCCGTAGAGGGTGGCACCGGTCGGCCTTCCTTTGCCGATCTGGTGGGTGCCGTCCCTCAACCTATACCGGAGATGCTTCTTGCACCCAGGCTTCCAAAGATGTTGGAAGGTGAGGTATATTTTCAGTTTACTAAAGAAGAAATAGCAAGATCAGCGGAACCTTTCCGCTACTCTGTAGTCCTCAAGTTCTTGAAGAACCGTCCATCGTTGGATGCTGTGAGGGCTTTCATTCACAATCAATGGGGCCTTACGGCCAGTCCAGTAGTTTCTGCCGTGAGGAGACCGCGTAACGTCTTCGTTCGCATGGTTAATGAAGTTGATTTCACCAAAGCATTATCACGGGAGGTTTGTGAAATAAATGGGATCTTCTACCATGCATTCAGATGGTCACCAGAATTCAATGAGGATGCCGAGCCATCAAGGGTCCCGGTATGGGTTTCTTTGCCGGGTCTTCCTCCAAACTTTTATCAAGAATCTTTCTTGAAGATTTTGATGGCACCGATTGGAACTTTCATTCGCCGTGATAATCCGACACGGTGCGCAACAAGAACGGATGGTGCAAGGCTCTGTGTGGAAGTGGATGCTGCAAAACCGCCACTGTCTCATTTCTGGATTGGAGCGCCTGGACTGTCTTCTAGCCGAAAGCAAGAAATATTTTATGAAACGCTCCCGGCTTTCTGTTCGTCATGTAAGATGCAGGGTCATAATGCACGGACTTGTAATCCTGGAAAAGCTGGTAAGAAAGGGGGAAGAAAAGGGAGTAGGAAAGGCCTCTCGGATGATCAAGGGGTAGAGCAGAATGATGATAAGGTTGAAACTCCTCCGCTGGTTCTTGTGGAAAATAATGCTGTGGGTGAACATTCTATGCGGATGGACAAAGAAACAGAGGAGGCTGGGGTGGAGAAGGCGACGGAAGTAGCAGTTGCAGTTCATGTGCAGTTGGATGCCGAGAAGGAAGAATTGCCAGTGCAGGTGGCAGACCAAATGGTGCAGTTGGGTTCTGAGAATGATGAACAACCGGAGCAGATGGGAGAAGTAATTCCTCCTGTGATTAATAAGGTGGTGCAGTTGACGCCTCTTGTTGAAACAGAGGATGAAACAGATTTAATGTTACACGTTGGGGACGCAGATGGTGCAGGGATTGTCACGGGTGCGTGTTATGTGGCGTCTAATATGGACGTAAATCAGAGTTTGCGTGCGGAAGATAATGGTCCGATTATGGAGCAAACGCAACCAGTGGTGGAAGAGGAAATAGATGAGGACGTTGATGAAGAAGTTGATGAAGAAATCATGATGGAAGAGAACTGTTCTTCAGAACCAGAATCGGAACAGCATCCAGAGGTTTTTTCACAAACTAAAGACTACTTTACTGAATCTGAGTTGAATGATGGTAAAAAGAGGTATAATAAAAAAAAGTTTATTAAAATGCGTAGTTCTTCTCGGGTTCTTGCCCGAAATTCTAACATTGCTTAATGATTGATTCCATCTTGGTATGGAATATTAGAGGGGTGGGAACATCTAGAACCAGACTAAAGACATTGGTGGGAAGATATAAACCGAAAATTGTTGCACTTTTAGAACCGTTTCAAAATTGTTGCACTTTTGATTATGAGCCTGTTTTTCCATGGTCCTTTCTTGTAACCACGGTATTCCTCTGCCATAAGTGAGGGCTTTATTAATAAACTTTGGGAGGGGTCACTATTGGACATGTGACTTCCTGCTCTTTTTTTAAAAAAAAAAAAAAAAAAAAAAAAAGTTAGAGGTATACTTACAAAAATCTGAAATATATATTTTTTTTAATAAGCAAGCTGAAAAATCATATACAATACTAGTTAGGATCCTTGCTCAAGAAAAACCCTAACCATGTGTTCATGTATAGTACTTCTTACACCTTTTTCTTTCCAAGAAAAACCAAGTTTTCGAACCCTTCCCTCTTTGAATCCTAAACTTACCCTCCAATAGAAACCCTAGCTACAACTCACTAGTGTCGTGACCCACTTTTCTCAAAACACCATATTTTTAGAACTTTAAGACAAGTAAGGTTATATTATCTTTCTTGAAGAAAAAACCCTATTCTAACCGTGTGAGTGTAGGCATGGTTCATGCGGAGTAACCTTTCAAAATACAAGCTAAATCCATCTAGCTCAAGTGTGTGTGTGTGTGTGTGTGTGTGTGTGTGTGTGTGAGTATAAGTTCTAGATGAACTTGACTTAAATCGAAACTTCCTCTCCCTTCAATTCGTGCATGTGTGTGTGTGTAGTGAGGGAAAAGTTGCTTCATACCTTCTAGTCTCTCCTCTTGAAAATATCTCCTAGCTTTGCTTAACTTCTAAGTGATGTTTGAATGAGAAGAAGGTATGGTGGTGAGTGTTTGGATGGTGAGAAAAATGATGGAAAACTTGGGAGGAATTGTGTAGTGACCGAAAATCACAAGAGAAACATAAAATGGCCAAAGGTCCTAGGGTTTGCAGTTTGTCCCCTTTTATAGACATTTCAAGAAGCCTCTTGCATGAAACAAGCTCATGCATGGTTGCCAAGTGGCGTGTAGCCCTATCACCTATTCCTTCTAGCTCATCATTGGATTGAGTTGGAAAACCCTAAGACATCTATAACACCCCGCTCCTTCTTTCTGACGTCAGCAAATTCAACTACAAGTCTCATTATGCGTGCCAAATCTCGATGGCATGTTTCCAAAGATATTATGTGATTTCTAAAGTAGGCCCAATATTTTAAAGCACTCGAATATTTCAAATGCATTGAAAATATTTATATGGGGTATTTCCAGTGTTATTAAGCCAAGCTTGATTTTAAATAAGACAATTATAATATTTTTGAAGAGCTCCAAAAATATTATAATTGTAGAAAATCATTTTAATATCATTTAATTAAAATGATTTCAATTATTTAAAATATTATGGGATTTAAATTATGTTAAAAACTCTAATTAATTAAATGATTTTATTCTTTTAAAGATATTAAATAAGACTTCATCATTTTATTAATGATCAAAGAATATTGTTTTATAAACTAAAGTTTAGTTTAAATAATATTCTATCTTAATCCCTCTCAGTGATTTTAAGTTAAATCGGTATTTAATCTCTTACCGTTAGATCGTTTTGAAGATCCCAAGATAAAGGGTCTGGATTAAATACTCAAGCCCTCTCTCTTTCTCTCTCACTTTTCCCTTCCCTCTCTCTATCATCCCTCCCCCTTAGCTTATGTTGCACGCCCCTCTTCCTTAGCCGATTCTCCCTCAGCCCAGACCGACGCCGCCCAGCCTCACCGCTGCCACCAACGGCCTCCTCTCAAGCTGGTGACCAAGCCAGCGTCCACTGACCTCCCCCACGTGTAGCCCTCTCTCTCTTCCTATGGTAGCCCAACCAAAATGGGTTTCACCCATTTATCTCCTCCTAGCACCGTCGTCGTCAGCCAAGGCTGCAACCAAGCACCACCACGAGCACCCCCTAGCCTCCCCCTTTCTCCTCCCTTTGACCCGAAGCCAGTAGCCCCTTCCTTAGCCGCACGGAGCTCCTCCAACACACGGGTTCTCCATACCCACGGTTGAGCTCCACCTCCCACGGCCATCGCACCACCATCAGAGGCTTCTCCTCGCACCAGCAACCTCCCTTAGCCACCCTCATGTCCAGCCGAGACACCTAGCTCCCCCACTCTCTCTCACTCTCTCACGGACTCTCCCTCATTCATGGCCTAGATCCGCCGCCGTAGGCCACTGTGCCGCCTCTACCTTGCCACCCCATCTTCACCAACAACCTCCTAAGCCTCTCCATGGCCAGCCAGGACCAGCCAAGCTCCCCCTCTGATTTCCCTTATTTGAGACCCACGTCCTAAACTCCTCCACGAGCCGCCGTGTCTCTAACGTGTGCCACCTCTGCACCACCATGAGACCACCACCCCAAGACCACGACCCAACCCTCCTACGCATAGATCCGCACCCGTAGCCATCTTTAAAGGCCCAAATAGCCACTGTACGTGGGTTAGCCGCCACGTATGACCCTTCTGACGTCATCAACCGTGACGGTCAGCGAACAACGCACGGGTCAACCCTGACGATGGTATAACCCTCTATCCCTAGTTATTTATGTTAGTTGGTTAGTTAGGTTGTGGATTGTGCTGTTAATAATTGGGGAGTTCGCTGTGTAGTGAAGTGTTGGGCGTACTTGTGTAGTGTGTTGTGAAGTGTTGGGAGTGTGCTAGGAAGTGTGGGTGTGAAGTGTGTGCGGTAGTAGTGATATGGCGTAGTGTGTGTGAAGGGAGTACACGTGGAGTGTACTCCATGAGGTGCAGCGATACACTGTGTGGCGTGTCGTGAAGATAAGGATGGTTGCATAGTTGATAAGCATGGAGCGTGATATGAGTAGTGTCGGGAATTGTGGAACAGTGTGCCGAAGTAGTTATGATGTGGCCTGTATTCTGAGGTGACAGGTGTCACCATGTTGTTGACTTATGCCTAGGAGTATCTGCGACGTGTTAGAACAAGTGTAAGAGTGCGCAGCGGAAACATGACCGGGCCATGTCATGAAGTGACATGGCTAAGCAAGAAATCATGCTTGTGATGGGTGAGGAGTTAGCGTAAGAGTGATGTAGCGGGATGTCAGGTGACGTGACAAGGTTAGGGTGTAGCTTGGGAGTAGTCTCGAGCTATACGACGTGACGTAAAGTGTAGTTATGAATGGAGTCTTATCGTGTTGAGTGTTGAGATAAACTGTCAAGAGGGACAGGTAGCATGACGAGTCATGCTAGCCAGGTTAAGAGAAGGTTGGTGTCGCAGTATGGGCTTGTTTACACAAGCAGGTCATCAACGTGTTATATGTTGGTCTTAGGTGACAAGGGGTAAGATACATGTGTAATCTGGTTAGACACATGTGCCGAATGGATTCACCATATGTAATGAGTAATCTGTCCTGAGCATGGTTACACGGTGCTTAAGTTTCAGAGTTGGCTTAAAGCCGTGTGGTGTATATGGATGAGAATAAGGATTTAGTGTGAGTTAAGATGCATGAAGGTAGTGACGAGTGTATTGTCTAGGATTGGGATGCGTAACTTAGTCAGTCTGAGTCATCCATCGGGATGAGGTTAACAAGAAGAATAAGACAAAGGTCTTAGGCCTCGTTTGTTTTCACAAATAAGATGAGATGAGTTGAGATTAAAGTTAAAAAATTGAATAAAATATTGTTAGAATATATATTTTAATATTATTTTTGTTTTGAGATTTGAAAAAGTTGAATTGTTTATTTTATTTTGTATTGGAAGTTGAAAAAGTTGTAATGATTAGATGAGATGAGATGTTTTCTGAAAACAAACGAGGCCTTAGTGTCTTAATCCTAAGGTGAATCATGGGATCACTTTAGTGAATGAGCACTCTAGGTAAGACCTGGAGTTTGAGAGAGGTAGTGACCCTAAATAGATCCCGAAGGTTTTAGCGTAGTAAATGCCACGTAAGAGCACGTGATAGAAAGAGAGTGTTTCAAGTGAAGTGTAGTTCTATTCTAATTTTAGTTGCTTATGCACTAGATAGAAAATGACGTCAAGATTACATGTATGCATGTAGGTTGCCGTCTGTCATGCATATGAATGGACTGCATGAAATGAGTATGGCATAGAGTCCAGGTAAGTATTATGTTCATACTCTTCTAGAGTTTTCTAAAAGATACGAAATGAAAATGAAATACTTTTCCTTTACGATGCCTTACGAAAGGACACGAAAGATATTTTACGAAAGTATGCTAAGTGTTCAAAGGTATACGTACGTATGGCCCCTTCTTGGTAGCCCCTTTTTTATGCACAAAAAGTATTAATTATATGCATGTGAATGGATGACTATACGCAGTATGTATTGTATGTATTCTCTACGAAAAGAAGTGTTAAGGCCTATGCCTCGAGCTTTAAGTGATGCTTAAAATTACGCGAAGAAAGTGTTTTAAATGTCCCTATATGTTTTAAGGATGCCATGAATTGATGCTTTAAATGATGTCATGAAAGATGATGTTTAAGCTCTTACTTTTAAATGATGTTTCTCCATGAATGAACTGCTAAACGAAAAGGACTGAAAAGGAAAGGACTGAACTGAAGGAAAGGACTAAATGTTTAATGTATGAAAATAGTAAGTAGTACTGGTAGTACACCTAATGAATGGGCAGATTGCAATGCCGAGTAAGTAGTACTGGTAGTGCATCCAGTACTGCCCCCTGACTGAAAGAGATTCCCAACCCGTGGCCACGAGCGGAGTCCGGGTCAAATGGAAGACCGCTAACCCCAACACACGGGGTGTAACAGTGTGTATCAGCCAAAGAAAGTGATAAGAAAGAACCTATGAATGCACGAACTCTTGAAGAAATGAAGGCACTAACAGGAGATACATTTTACGGAAAAAAAAACTATTTTTAAAGAAAAACCCCGCCTAATGATGTTTTCAAAGGAATGCATGTGTGCATGTACATATAGTATATATGGAATGATGAATGCATGAATGAAAACCTATGTTATTATATTTTGACTGTATGAAGTAATGCTTACGAGTCATTGACTCATTTTAGTTTTTATGTATGCCCATCCCCCCATAGGAACTGAATGAGCAGTACGTGGCAGGACGGACACGGCCCAAGGGATCCGCTGTAAACCTCTTTTATTCTCACAGAACATTTTATTTTATAATTAGAGTCTTGCATCCTAGGTATGGAAGTAAAAAGTTTTAAATTGAACGGTAATTCCCGTCGTCTTTTCTAAAATCATTTTATAAAAAGTCCCACCACAAGGACGGGCGTTACAACATCTCTTGCATGTGGCGTCCTCTCCCTCAAAACAGAAACTCACTTCCTCTTTTGCCCTTTCTTTTCATGTCTTGGCTCAATGTATATTATGGCTAAAGGGTATTTTACTAAACTCAAATTTACCTCTATCTCTTACAAGTGTGCATGTGTGCCAAGTGGCATGTGGAGTGTGTGTGCATTGCATGGGCTGCCGAAACCCTACACTTCCCTAGGAGATTTTCTTTTTACCACACTTTTGGACAAACAAGTGATTGGTCCTTTTTGGCACAAAGTACCTTGCCCTAGCAGTCCACTTCAAGGGATTTCTTACACAAAGTATCCTTTTAGAAGCCTTGGGCGTGTATCCTCCCTCCAAGCTTGATCTTGCTCCTTTCCAAGAAAACATTTTCACCTACCTTCATGCATGGAAAACACTTGGCAAAAAGCAACTTTTTTGCTCCCCCATTGTTGTTGTCCATGGCCTTTGGCCTTTCGTTCCACTTTCCCATATTCCTAATCATTTCTTTCTAAGTTCCTTTCCCCATGGTGACATGTGTCAAAGGCTTCCTTCCACAAGCAAAGAGCTTCATGCATACGTGACACATGGCAAAAAGTGCTAGCTTTTCCTATGATAGGCCGGTTAGCCACAATTCCTAGCTCCTTCTCACCTCTCTTCCCTTATTTCCATCTAGATTCATCAAGTCCTACACTTAACCTCTTTGGATGTCAAGCACCATGCATAAACCTCAAGTTGGGCGTGAGCCCTAATTGCATTGGGCTAATTTCCTACAAGGACTAAACTACCATGGGCTCTTTCAAAAAAAAAATTATACAAAAGCCTAGAAAGTCTTGGTCGTCATAGATATATTATCAAACAAGCGGAAACTCATGATCCGAGGAGAGTAGTGCAATTTTACAAAAGAAACTGCCGCCTAAGTTGAAAGATCTGGGGAGTTTCACGATCCCTTGCACTATAGGAAATTTCGATTTTGATAAATATTTATGCAACTTAGGGGCAAGTATTAATCTAATCTCTCTCTATTTTCAAGAAACTAGGTCTTAGAGAAGGAAAGCCGACCACTATCTCTCTATAGTTGGTGGACAGATCTATTAAATACCTGAGAGGAATCATTGAGGACGTACTGGTGAAAGTTGATAAGTTCATCTTCCCGGCCGACTTCATTGTGCTTGATATGGAGGAGGACAAGGAGATCCCTTTGATTCTGGGCCGACCTTTCTTTGCGATGGGGAGAACCGTAATTGGTGTCCAGGAAGGGAAACTCATTTTGAGGGTCGGCGAGGAGCATGTCACGTTTGATGCATTTAAATCTATGAAATTACCTTCCGAGGTACATTATTGTTTTCAAATAAGCGACAGAGACGTGATCATGGCTGATGAGACTTATGGAGCTGAATTTCCAAAACTACCACTTGAGGTATGTCTTACTCACTCTACATCTACTGAATCCGAAGATGAAGAGGTTAAGGAGTGTGAGAGATATTTGGAAGCTACATCATCATTTCCTCCTTCAATAAAACCGAAAGTGGAAGAGATAAACTTGTCTCGGCCGACATCTCCAAGTAAGGAACCACCCAAGCTTGAACTGAAATCGCTTCCATCAAATTTAAGGTACGCTTTCTTAGGTCAGGACTCTACTTTTCTAGTTATTATTAACAGTTCCTTGAGTGATGTAGAGGAAGATAAGTTGCTGAGAGTCTTGAGGGAAAACAAAATTGTCTTGGGTTGGATCATCTCAGACATCAAAGGAATTAATCATTCAATTTGCATGCACAAGATTTTAATGGAGGATAATTTTAGGCCGATCATCCAACCCCAGAGGAGACTGAACCCATCAATGCAAGAAGTGGTGCATAAAGAAGTATTGAAGCTTTTAGATGTCAGGATTATTTATCCAATCTCAGATAGTGCATGGCTAAGTCCAGTGCAAGTTGTCCCAAAGAAAGGAGGGTTAACCGTGATAGAAAATGACAACAATGAACTCATATCGACGAGGACGATCATGGGATGACAAGTATCCATAGACTATCGAAGACTGAATAATGCAACTCAGAAAGACTATTTTCCCTTACCTTTTATTGATCAAATGCTAGAAAGACTTGCCGGCCACGCTTACTACTATTTTCTAGATGGAGATTCCGATTACAATCAAATAGTCATTGCACCCGAGGATCAAGAGAAGACCACTTTCACCCGTCCTTACGGGACTTTTGCATATAGTCGTATGCCTTTGGTCTCATATCGATGATGTTCATCTTCTCGAACATGGTTGAAAAAGTTTTAGAAGTCTTTATGGATGAGTTCTTGGTTTTTGGTCACTCTTTTGATAATTGTTTATTTAATTTATCTTTGGTTTTTGCAAAGATGCAAGGAGACAACTCTTGCTCTAAATTGGAAAAAATGCCACTTCTTGGTCGAGGAGGGAATAGTTCTCAGCCACTGCATTTCCTTCAAGGGAATTGAGGTCGACCAAGCAAAGATGGAAGTTATTGACAAACTCCAACCACCAACCAATGTGAAAAGCGTGAGAAGTTTCTTGGGTCACACCGGGTTCTATCGTCGGTTTTTCAAATTACTAAACCTCTTTGCAATCTGTTGTTTAAAGATACTCGGTTTGAGTTTTCTGATGAATACTTGCATGCTTTTGAAACATTGAAAAAATAAATTAATTTCAACACCTATCATTGTATCACCGGATTGGAATTTACCTTTTGAATTAATGTGTGATGCTAGCGATTATGCTATAGAGGTTGTTTTGGTGCAGAGAAAAGATAAAATTTTTCATGTTATTTATTATGCAAGTCGGACCTTAACAGAAGCTCAACCTAATTATGCTACTATTAAAAAAGAATTGTTAGCGGTTGTGTTTGCCTTTGACAAATTTCGTTCTTATTTGATAAGTTCAAAGGTGGTCGTCTACACCGATCACTTAGCTCTTAAATACTTGCTATCGAAAAGGGATGCCAAATCAAGACCATTAAGATGGATTTTGCTATTAAAAGATAAGAAAGGTATCGAGAATGTAGTGGCCGGCCACTTATCTCGTCTTGAGCATAAAGAGGCGGCTGGGGAGGATAAATTTTCAATTAATGAGACCTTCCCGGATGAGCAATTAATGGCTATACAAATCGTTCCATGGTATGCCGACATGGTAAATTATTTGGTGTCTAGAATTCTACCAGCCGAGATGACATATCAACAAAAGAAGAAGTTCCTCTCCGACTTGAAATATTATTTTTGCAAGGAACCTTTTCTATACCGGCATTGCGAGGACTAGATAATCAGGAGATGTGTGCTCGAGGAGGAGATGGAGAGTATACTTAGACACAAATGGAAACGAAAGTTTTACAATGCGGCTTTTATTGGCCGACTATTTTTAAAAACTCTTTTAATTTTATTAATTTATGTGATCATTGATTATTGTCAAAGAGTTGGCAATATTTCTTGGAAACATGAGATTCCTTAAAACAAATTTAATGGTTCATTTTCCACCCTCATATTCTAATAAATTTATTTTGATGGCTATAGATTATGTCTCCAAATGGGTGGAAGCTTGCTGACCAATGATGCGAGGTCATAGTGAATTTTCTATGGATGAACATTTTTTCTTGATTCGGCACTCCGAGGGCAATAATCAGTGATGGTGGGAAGCATTTTTGCAATCGCTAATTTGAAGTGCTACTGACTAAGTATAGAGTTACCCATCACGTGGCAACACCATACCATCCTCAAATGAGCGGCCAGGTTGACGTGTCTAATCGGGAGCTGAAGCGCATACTAGAGAAGATCGTGAGTATCTCTCGGACAGACTGGGCGTGAAGGTTAGATGATGCGCTATGGGCCTATTGGACAGCATTCAAAACACTGATCGGGATGTCACCTTATCGCCTCGTTTACGAGAAAGCATGTCATCTACCCGTGGAGCTAGAACACAAAGCCTATTGGACTATGAGGGCACTGAATTTTGATTTACAAGTAGCTGGTGAGAAAAGAATATTTTAAATCAACGAGATGGATGAGTTCCACAATGATGCTTATGAGAATGCTTAGATTTATAAAGATAAAACTAAAAGATGGCATGATAAGCATATTCTGATAAGGGAATTCGAAGTCGGGCAGAAAGTTTTATTAATTAACTAAAAACTTTGACTCTTCTTGGGAAAGCTGCGCTGTCGGTGGTCGGGACCATTTGTGGTGACCTGTGTCTTTCCCTATGGAGCGATTGAAGTCCATCATGAGACAAAAGGGACATTTAAAGTAAATGGATAGAGATTAAAACCCTATGTGGATGAAGACTTTAACTCAGAAAAGTGTTCTATAGATCTCGCCAGTGATAAATGATGAGGGGATAATGTCTAACTATAGACTTTAAATAAAGCGCTTTTGGAGGCAACCCATGTTTTTATTTTATTTTATTTTTTTAAGTTTTATTTTTTCTTAATATCACTCTTTTGCTTTCATCTTGCTGGAACGAAGAGGTCGGGGAGATCTCCAAGGGGTACACAGCTGCACCTTCAAGGAAAATATTCAATTGAAAAAAGAAAAACAAAAATCAGGGGAGCATCTCTTACCTTCTCTCATTCTCTTCTTTAGTTTTTCTTCTTCTTTCCCATTGAGAACAATGTGATATTTAAGTTTGGGGGAAAGGATATTCTTTTATTTATTTCAATAATAATAATAATAATAATGATAATAAAAGCAGTATGATTTGATGAATAACAAGCCTATGACAAGAATACGATTGAAATTGATTATAATTTTTAGGAAAAATTCCCATTGCTCAAGTCTAGTTATTAATTCTTTACTTAATCTTGCTTAATTTGATATTTTCTATATTCAATGAATGCTTATCATGATCATTAATTGTTTTGCATACCTAGAGAAATTTTATGTGAATTTTGTGAATTTGTATGGTCTCAACTTACTCTAAAACTTGTTTAATTACACTCGAAGCGAAATCCTAGACAGAATGTTACTGGGGAAATGATTAAGGCATTCTTTGGGCCGATTGAGCCTTTCAAGCTTGCCTATTTATTATCCTTATCCCTAGCCACCCCTTTGAGCTTTATTGAATTATATTTTGGCCTTATATTTTTTTTTCTTTCTTGTAAACCTCATATTCTCTACGCTATTTGAGTTTAAACACTGATTTCCTTACCTTTCAAGAGAACTAAGTTTACACAAAATCACAGACTCACAAGAGCATGAAAGGCAAGAGAATAGAAGGTCAACAAATAAAGTTAATTATAGCCATATTACCAAAATCATAAGTTTGGGGGTGTGAAAAATCAATTCTTCTACTATGTGGCTGACAAAAAAAGGCCGACGATAGTCATTAACAAAGGCAGTCAAAAAGGTATGATTTATTTTCAATATTTCCAAAAAAAAAAGAGAAAAGAAAGAAAAGTCCGATCTGTCGAATAGAGGGATAAAGAGAGAGATACTTGAAAGTACAATAAAGAAATGTATGTTGAGAGATTCAAAATGATTGAGAAGAGATTTTTGTGTTAGAAGTGAGAATGCTCTATTTGTTTTGTTGGTGTTTAAACTTAAGTTCTTTTGTTTTGTTTGAATCCTACATTTTCTTTGTAGCTATCACCCTAGCCTTATATTACAAGCTTAATAAAGGCCTATTGATCCCTGCTGATAGTTTATGTTCTACATTGGTAGAGAGTGATTTGAAAAGCAAGCCTATGGAGTATTTATAGATCCATTATTTATTTACTTGTTTGCATAAAACTATCCAGGGAGCTAATGATGAATTGAGAACGATAGGTATGCAGAGGTTGGATAATGCGGTGGAATTGAGTTTTGAATTAACTTTTCCACTTGATTGATCTTGAATAATTCCTTTAAATTATAAACTTTAGGCAATCTTTGAGGCAATAAACTTTATGAATCAAACTAATGCTTGTTTTAATTGTTTTTCTCTTTTTCTTTGCTCGAGGGCAGATAAAGCTTAAGTTTGGGGGTATTTGATAAGTGTAATTTTTATGTGATTTTTATTACACATTTATTTATGAAAAGTGTCAGTTTTCTTTCAATACTATTAAATTTTATTTTATTTCTATATATTTTTCTTTATTTTGAAGGAATGAGAAGATTTAGTACGAATGAGAGCCTTTTGGTACAAAAGAAGAGACTACGGATCTAGGCTGACAAGAGATAACGAGATTTGAAGAGAGTTGAGGAGATTTAGGCGAGCAGACTCAATGGCGACTAGAATTGGCGACAAGAGTTAGGCGATGAGTGAGATATTTACCTCCGGGGCGAGAAGATTTGGCAACAAGGCTCTGGGCGATTAGATTGGGCGACTAGTCTAACTGACCAACATAAAAGACCAACCTAAACGACATCGTGGGCAACAACTCGCAAAAGGGCTTGAAAGTAACTTTGATCAATAAAAAGTGAAAGAAATCACAGAAGGAATCCACAAGAAGTCCAAGTTCAGAATACACTAGGAGACAACCTGGATATGCTTGAGTGTTTTGATCATAACATTCTACTCACATATCCGATGGATGAGATTCTAAATGGGCCGGAAAGCTATCTTGGAGTGCGTATGATGCTGCCAATATAAGTCGTAGAAGTTAGGAGATTTTTTAGCCAGGAATCATGAAAACATTAGGGTTTCTTTTCTACCCTATAAAAGCATATCATTATTACAAAATTAGGGGAGGGGAGTCTGAGTTTTAGAATCCAATAGTCCAGAAATTATTCTTTAAGTTTTCTTTTGAGGAGGCGGATCAGGGGAGTTGAGACAAGAGTCACATGCTTCATCAATCGATTCCAACGAAGAACACTAGTTCTATCCTTTTTCTTTTCAGTTTTATTATGAAATAATTTTATTTTCTAGAGTTTTGATGTAGTTTAGCCTTGAACACACAATTTATATTCTAAGTTATTTTATTTTCAATATTTCCATGATTGAGTGTTTATTCCTTATTCTTAATGCTTGCAATTTTCTAGCTAATTATTGTTCGATCTATTGAATCGCAATGAGACCGAGAGGTGATTTGTGATTAGAGCTCTAGGATTAAGCACCATTAGTTGAGCGAAAGTGGAGATATTTTACAGCGTTTAGTGTGATTTTCAAGAAAAATCTAAAGAACTTAATAAGTCTCCAATTAGTTAAATTCACATAGAGAAATGGAGTTATTAATTGGAGATACTTTTAGTATTATTCGAGAGAAAATATTGAATAGTTTAGGGATTTTTATCATCAACGTGGGATAATTGGAATTTTATAACAATGAAGAATAATTTGTGTGAGATTTGCTAGGTAAAATCAAATGCTCTAGATATATTCTTATTATCTTTAAAAATCAAAGTTTTAATACTCTTTTCTTCAGTTTAATTTAGATAATCTACTTTTCAAATTTCAGTTTTTCAAATAGTAATTCATTTAGTAAATTTTAGTACTCAATAGCATAATTAATCTCTGTGGGTTAAACATTCATTTTCTTTAAAACACTTTACTACTTATTACGATTATGTGCACTTGTAGATAGTTTCAGCACAACAAGAAACTGTCATACCTCTCACATCGACGGCTTCATGATGCTGGACTGGTAGACTCAGAACCATCAAGTCTGGGATGTTGAAGCTATCCCTCGCGGAGTCCAATTCGCGACGGGAGACGGTCGAGGACCATTGATGACCCTCAGAAATCGAGTGAGGAGCAGACCCCCCTCCCTCCAACAGTTGGGTTAGCTGCCGCCTCATCCAAGCAAGGGGGAGGGTCGCAGGGTTGTGAAGACATGGCTCCGCATGACGAGGATGAAGGGTTACCCTTGGAAGAAGCCATGGAGTCACGAGGGAGATTGAGAGATGATGCACAAAGTGCTTGAAAAAGGAGAGGGAATACCAAAGCGAAGAAGTGGGAAAAAGGGGATGCCTGAAAATGATAAATAACAATAACAATTAAGTGGGGCATGCAAAAGGGCGCGAAGATGAAGCGACGTCCTAATAGTGGGGCATGAAATAATGAAAAACCCAAACAGCGAAACAAGGTTGTAATTACACGTTCCATCACGCTACGCGTGATGAGACTTTGTAGGGTAACTGGAAGGGGTCTAATCCTCTCCCGGGGGTCTGTTGGGTTGTATCATGGGCTTGGCTTATAGCATAGCTTGATGACCTAGTTAGTCCAGGGCCTAGTCCACTCCAAGAGTATAATAGCCAATACCGAGGGAACTTATTACAAGTCCCATCATGTTGCGGGTGATGAGATTTCGCGGGATAACTAGAAGGGGACTAATCCTCTCCCTGGGGCCTACTAGGTCGTATCATGGGCCTGGGCTAAAGCACAGCCCAATGACCTAGTTGTTCCCAAGCCTAGTCCAATCCAAGCATATTTTGGCTAGCACTGGAGGAACGACTGCCCGAGAACTTTGGGACCAAAGGATTATTGACTCATTCAAAGACAAGCTAAGCCTCAATATCCCGAGGACTTGAATTTCAAATAATGGGTGAGGTAGTTATCATGTAACAATAGGAAGCCTCGTGAGCTCTATTTATAACATCTAGGTATGATTATGAAATCCATCTGATTCTTTGGCTAGAGAGAGATTCTTTGTTATTATTACTGACTTAGGCATCGGAGACGTTCCTTCGAATCCCCAAGCAACACACCTCTTTGGTTGTAGGTGATCGTATGTGAGAAGCTGTAAAATACATCATTAACAGTGTACATGGCCAAATTTCATTTGGCCAAAGATGAAGCAAGTCCTGTTTTCTTGTTTGGAGAATTTCAATTTGGAAACATGATCATCCTCACTGTCCATCTCAAGGGTTAACCCTTTCTCTGTATCTCAAACTCTTATTCAAATTTTTTTTTATATCCAATGCCATCTATTTGTGAAATTGCCTTGGGTGAGAGACGGTTGAAGTAAGTTAAGCTCATATAGGTTTAATAGAGAAGCTGAATTTTGTCTTCTTTTTTTTTTTCTAAAGTTGAGCTCAACAAGACCAAGGTCGATGGCATAGTGCAGGCAATGGTGCGGAAACTCTTTGTTATTTAGACCATGGGCTATGCCACCACCATTTGCATTGACAAAAGTGAAAACTGTAAGAGTTTTATTTCAACTCAATGTCCCATAGACCCATCTTGATAGAGTTTGGAGTAGTTCAAAACTTATCAGTTAATAGATGAGTTATAATGGGATAAGAAAAATCCTAAGAGATAATATTAACTCTATGTCTCTAATCACAGTCAAACACAAAGTCTTAGATTTCTTGATGGTCAGAAGTTTATAAATAGCATTGAGGGGTTAAAGGGTTCTCACCTACAATATCAGAGTACCTCTAGCCATTAGAAGACACTTAGGAGGTTAAGTTGCTAGGGTGATCATTCTCTCATAGTCAGATTAATTTCTTCATCAAACAGATGGAGAAATGTACGTATTTAATTATCATTGTTTTATTATTGTGGATCATAGAAAATCAAAGATACAATTATTAATGTTCATGTTAAAATATTTAACATGTGGTATCAGAGCGACAGGTTGTAGATTTTTTATGATCTCAATAAAGCATACAGTGAATAAATATTTGGTTTTATATGTGCTTTCGTATGTATGATTTTATCATGCCAAGAAAGAATGAAATATTGCCTTGTTTATCTAAAAGGAAAATTACGGGATACTATTGTTTGTTTTTTCAAAAATTCATGTAGCAATACACATCAATAATATATTCAGTTTTCACTATATCTATCTCTCCCTTTGCCGTACTATGTATCTACTTTTACTTTGGTTCTATTTCATACTTTTCTCTGTGCATTGTTTACATTGATTGCATGTTGAAGAACTGTTGTGTTGTATGTGTTACGATGCGAGAAAGTTGAGAAACCATGTGTATTTCTTCCTTCCTGTATGTGTACTAAGTAATGGGGTTGAGAAACTGCCGTGCATGTATGATGATGGAGCCACTGTGTATTGTCACCGTGGCGGCATAAGGTGGCCGTGTCACCGAGGTGGCGTGAAGAGGCAACGTTAAGGGTAGCGTAGAGGGATTGTAAAGTCCCGAATCGGCGCTGCCCTTTCCGATTGAGAATCTTGTCGAGGCTTATGGTTGTCGGCACTAGGAGGAGGCTGGGAACCTCCTCCGCGACGGTTATGTGACGACGACGCAGAGGGCTTTAAAGCCTAGTGGCCGCCGCGTGATATTAGTTGAATAAATTAAAAAAAAAAAGAGGGAAAAGTGTATTTGGAGTCGACGGTAGAAGGAGGACGGAGACAGCTTGCCCGTCGCCTCCTCATCGGCGATGCTCGTGGCCGCAGCAGCTCAAAGCTATAGAAGTGGTGTAGCACTGCAATGTTTTAAGGAAGAAGAAGAAGAAGAAACCCTTGAGTTTCTTCTAACTTGTAAAGGCTTGGGCCGTGGGCCTTGGCCCAGTCCAAGAGAAAATAAACGGGCCACTGTTGTGGCCCAGTCCAGTAGGAAAAAAAAAAGGAAGGAATCGGGCCTGAATAGTAGGCCCAACCCAAGTCAACTTATGTTTAACCAATGAATTGAATCGGGCCTTAACCCAGTGTACTGGACCGGTCCAGACCCGGACCAGTCAAATTATAATATTATTATTTTAATATTATTTATTTATTAAAAAAAATTTGAAATTTTATTTTTTCTTTTATATGCATGTTGTTATTGTTAAATATGTATTAAAGTTTTTTAAGTTTTCTATATATGTTATTATTGGTATATACATGTATTGAATTAAATTTTCTGCATGTTATTATTGTTAAATACATGTATTAAATCTTTTGTACATGTTATTATTAAATACATGTATGAATTGTTTATTTTGGCTCTCATTATCATGCCATGTATATTTGTTTATTTAATATGGGGCAAATGATTTACATCAAAATTAAAGAAAAGATTGGCTGTCCAAAGGTACAAGATTTTCTTAATTTTGGTGAAAAATCATTAAAGTCCATAATAAGTGAATAATTTATGTGTCAAGATGTACTCCCAAAGGAGGATCTTGATGACATTACTAGTTCATCCATTAAAGTAAAAGTCGGGGTGAACATTTTGTATACTAGAGTTTATTCCCAAAGGAAATTTTGGTGATACAGCTAGTTCATTCATATAATTTAAAGTTGGAAGGAACATTGTGTATACCAGAGTTTACTCCCAAAGGAGAATCTGGTGATACAGCTAGTTCATCCATATAATTTAAAGTTGGAGGGAACACTTTGTATGTCAGAATTTACTCCCAAAGGAGAATTCTAATGATACAACTAGTTTATCCACATAATTTAATACTAGTGAGAACACTTTGTGTATCAAGATCTACTCTCAAATGAGGGTCTTGATGACACTATTAGTTCATCCATAATTGATTAAATTCTGATTATTCTTTATGAGTGTCGAACTCAACGAATTAATGTGATTAAAATGCTTTACTTGCAGTAAGTATACGAATATCTTTACAATATTTTCTGTACGGAATTGACTCTAGTATAGAGAAACATGAGCATTTATACTATGAGTATTAGACCTTGGTTTATCCATTTTAAGTCTTAACATCAATTATTATTGAGAATAGTGAGAAGGGTCAGAAAAGTACAATGTTTTATCAAACTATAGGAATTTCTTAGTTTTGTACATAATGGTTTACTTAAAAGGCATTATTATTTTATTAAAGTAATGAGATATGAAAAAGTTGGTAGCATGATTGTTAGCTAGATACAAATTTATTTTGCTAATTTGTACGAAAAATCATTTGTAACTTTTTGGAAAGGACGGGTAAGCCTTTTTTCTGTATAAGTTTCAAATTAGATCTTATACATGTTTATATGTTCTTTTAGATTGAACTTGAGTGTAAATGTTCATATGTATTTTGTCTATATAAGTTTCAAATCAAATTCTATAAATGTTGATACTTATTTTAGTGGTTGAACTTGAGCAAAAATGTTCAAATTTTTTAAATTGTTTCAAAATGTCATTTATGTTTGTTCCAATTTTTGTTCGAATAAAATTTGTATTTATCATGCCTTCATATTAGTGTTTTTGTTCAAAGTTTTTCATTTTCACACGTGAGGCATGTATTGGAACCAAATGAAAAATGATTCATGAAATGTTTTTTACAATTTATGGCATAGAATTTGAAACATAATTTGTTATATAAAAGTTTGGAAAATATCTCCAAGAAAAGTTGTAGAGATTAGTAAATAAAATATTTTCTGCATTTAGATTTTCTAATCTCAGGATGTGTATTGATTTGCATAAAAGGAAAACAAATCAAACATATCAAGAAAAGATGGTACAAGGAGTAGAAAGTTTCTTGAGATAATACATATAGACGCATGTAAATCTTTTCTCTATAATGTTTGATAGATATAAGTATTCCATTACGTTCATAGATGATTTTCATGGTATGGATATATCTATATGCTACATGAGAAGTCTCAAGCCATTAGTAATTCTTAAGGCACTTTTCATGGGAAGGAAATGCAACTAAGTAGAAAGGTGAAAATCATCGAATTGGATTGAAGTAGTGAGCGCCAGGAAAAATATTATGAGTCAGGTTATAACCATGACCTATTTTTGTAACTTCTTGAAAATATGTGTAGTAAAATTATTAAAGACAATAGTATATATCTTAAATTGTATTCTCAGTAAGTAGTCTCAAAGACTTATTTTGAGTTGTGGAACTTGATTTAAGACTTATAATAATGGTTGGAAGAAAGTTGGATCGTATAATAGTTAATGGGTACATTATTAATTATTCATGGAGATCCAAATGATTTAGGTTATATTGTCTCTATTCATAGTTTGGATTTTGAGGAAATTGAAATGTCAGATTCGTTATGGTTGGCAAAATCAGTGGGAGTATAGAAACTAAAGATGTGATTGTTGTGAAATGCATTCTTATACTTTGAAAATGCTTATAGTTCATTTTATGATTATCTTAATGAAACCATGGAACAATAAGCAAATAATCATCTACCTCATCAGAGGAACACCATTGAAGAATTGGTCATGGAGACATCAGAGCAGGTAACCCCATATGATCTTCTTGATTTGATTTTTGGTTAGGTTGCATGGTTTATTTTCAAAATTTAAATTTGACATAGAAATAAATGAAAATTCGTATATGTTTTCACAAATTATAGAAATAAGTGATTTTATAAAAGACTGATGCATAAAAGAGTGATTGAAATCCATGAATGAATATAAAGTCTGTAATTCCGTCTAAATTGTCTAAAATGTATAAAAGTCGAATGTAAATCGGTATTGGAGACAAAACCCTGACTTTAAAAAGCAATGTTGAACGATATAAAGTTAGACTTGTAACCAAGGATTTCACTTAGAAATGACCATTGATTAGAAAAAGATTTCTAATAAACTTGAAAGAACTCATTAAGAATCACTATGGCATGAGTAGCTCCTTATGATCTAGAGTTACATCAAGGAGATGTGAAAACAATTGTAGAATGAAAATCTGAAGTCTACAAGAAACGAATAAAAGAATTACTTAGAAGAGGTAACAGATTTTCTAAAAAAAAATTGATTTCTAAAATTTGATATTGTTTTTGAATTAAGAAAAATATTGTTAATGTATATACCCATAAGTCAGTGGGATTATATTTGTATTTATGGTCATGCATATATATGACTTTTGGCAACTATTAATTATGGTTTGTAATATGACATTAAAGTTATGTCTCTAAAGAGCTTTAAAAATGAAATTATGAACGAGACATCTTTTGTAAATTGGGATTGAATTTTAGTACCAAAATGATGAGTGTTAAGATTGTCTCAGTATAGTTGCATAGAATTTTGGAAGATTTTACATGAAGAGTTGTTGTTCAATAGATGCTTTAAAAATAAAATATGACATGCTTAGTATGTTATAGTCTCAAAATGATTAGGTTGTTAAGGAAATTTTGTATATGATTGTTATAATAAATCTGATGATTGCACAAACCTGTATAAGGTTGAATGTCAGTTTTTTAGTTGACATTCTTGATTGTTGCTAAAGTAACCCAATGATGTTTGACCCAAAAGCTGTGAAAATAGTGTAATGTTATTTGCAAGAAATTAAAGACTATATTGTTGCTTTAAAAAGAACTGATACTCTTAAGGTAACTGGATATTCAGACCCTTTTTTTTGTGGGATTACTCTAATGATGAAAAATACAGTTATGTATATGTATTTTTCTATCTAGTAGAGTTATTTTATGGAAAAGTAAGAGACAAATCTTTTACTGCTTCATGTGCAATAGGGACTGAGTTTATGGTATGCTTTGAGGCCACAATGTATAGTATCTAACTGAGGAAATTTATCTTAGGACTTGGAGTTGTCGACTCATAGGTAAGCCGCTAAGAAAGTATTGTAAGAATTCTTCAGAATATTTTTCTCCGAATGATAAGTATTTACTGAAAATTTAAATAGATAAGTGTTAAGGAGAAAGTATAGAAACAAATATGTCCATAGCAATATTGTTTTAATGATTATACCTTAAGGGGCATGTTGAAAAGATGGGTCATATGCTTATACCCATGATGTGAACATGTTAAAGAGATCATTGATATGCTGAGTATTTTGTTACTGAAAATTGAAATATATCTATTATGGTTGTTTCTGTTTTCTTGTCTTTCCACTTTATATGTACATTGAATAGTATGGATAAATCATGACAAGATAATGTTTACGATAGACATGAATTGAAACCCAAGGTATTACAGTATTAGCCTTAATTATCCCAATTAAAGATCGCGTTAAATTAAGTTACTGGTGTTGTGGTACATAGAAGTGAATTTGTTGATCATATAACAGAGGACCGCCATGACTCGCATTGGTAGTTAGTTTGACATTGATATTATAGAACTCATGAAATATTTGAGCTATGAAGGTTTCAGGAAATGAATTTGCGTAGTATGGTTAATTTACTGTAATAAACCCATGAACAGAAAATATTATTTATGGGCGTATGGGCCAAGTAGGAGAATGTAAGAGTTTTATTTAAACTTAATGTCCCACAGACCTATCTTGATAGAGTTTGGAATAGTTCAAAACTTATCAGTTAATAGATGAGTTATAATGGGATAAGAAAACTCCTAAGAGATAAGATTAACTCTATATCTCTAATCACAGTCAAACATAAAGTCTTAGATTTCTTGATGGTCAGAAGTCTATAAATAGCACTGATGGGTTAAAAGATTTTCACCTACAATATCAGAGTGCCTCTAGCCATCGGGAGACACTTAGGAGGCTAAGTTGTTAGGGTGATCATTCTCTCATAGTCAGATTAATTTCTTCATTAAATAGATGGAGAAATATACGTATTTAATTATCATTATTTTATTATTATGAATCATAGAAAATCAAAGATTCAATTATTAATGTTCATGTTTAAATATTTAACAAAAACAGGTACTCTCACTTTGGAGACTGAACCAAATGAACGAGACAAAGTTTGACTTGCATGCATGGGGAAGAATCTTTTGAAACAGATGCTTACTCATCATCAATTGCTCCGGAGCTAGCTATATACGTGCTCTATCCAAACACAACCGGTTGTATAGTTTTGACTTGGTCCACGTATTCTTGACTTGTTAATTTTGCAGTGCTTTGTTACCTTTGTTGTGACTCGTTAAGTATGACTATTGTAGGTAGAACAATATCGAAAGAATCCAAAAGCAATTTAAATACAAATTGTATGTATTATTTTATTTCTTCGCATATGCGCGGGTCTATGACTAGTATAAATAAAGAAAAAATACGTAAATATATGTGATTCGGCATTAAAGTCTATATCTACAAGTTTTATATATGAGTAATGCTGAGAGAAGTCACTGTAACAGTGCACACTTTGTACGCACTACATGGCTGCTTTTAGTTCTCTACTTTCTTTTTTTTAGACTTGAGAGATGTGTGGTCTAGATTATGCCACATCATGTGTGCAAAATGATTACTCCCAACAGTGGCTGCTATCTATATTTATTCTTTATATATATATATATATATATATATGAAGATTTACTGTAACGCCCCAAACCCGGATGGTCTGGAGACTTAATACCTGTCTCTAAAGAACTTATAATCCAACACAACTACAATGAAACTCAAATCTTTAATAACAAAATTCAATATCAAGAGTTCTAAATAACCACCTTGACAACTCCACAAAGTCATTACTGCAGCTAAAATAAACTAAGGAGTCCGTAATCTCTCGGTAATCATAACAACTCAACCAATAATTTCATACCTCTTTCTGAAACCCAA
>QEOW01073391.1:126082-145077 GCA_003123825.1 Juglans hindsii
TAGGGATGTCGGTGAAGCTTGTGGTGGTGGTGGTTGGCCGTGGGTGGCGGCGCAATAGGCGGTTGTAGTGCAAAAACACCCAAAACGGAAATATTGATGGTGGGGCTTCACCGGTGACAGATCGGAGGTGAGGTTGGTGGGGTGAGGTCGCCGGCGGCAGGGGAACACAAAGGGGTGGGCGGTGAAGGCCACCGCTGGCTCACGGCGGCGCTGGCGTGAAAGTGGCCCGCGGCTTCGTGGGGTGCGTGCGGGCTACCGGCAGCGAGGTAGGGGCTGGGGTTTGGGGGGGGAGGTCGCCGGAGGGAGGGGGAGCTGGTCGGCCGGGCGGTGTCGCGCACGGCGGCGCGACGGCGGCGGTCTGGGTGAAGGTGACGGACGCTCGGGGAGAGAGAGGGAGAGAGAGGGGCGCGCGCACGGGGGAGGGGAGAAATAAGGAAGAAGAAAAAAAAAGAAAAGAAAGAAAAGAAAAGAAAAGAAAAGGAGAGGAAGAAAAATGGAAGGAAAAGAAATGAGGTCCAATCCTCATAACTTGGGTAAAAAAAAAATGATCCAACGGAGACGATTTTAACACAGCAAGTAAAATAAAATAATTCAAACGCAGTGATTAAAGTGAAAATAAATAATTAAACCCCATACAAGTTAATTTAATTTGAGAAGAAATTTAAACGCATAAAAATAATTAATTTAGATAAAGCACTTCAAAAATAATTTTCGTAAACTAAAAATCATAAAAATAACACAACTAAAAAAATCCAACAATTTTAGAACAAGATAAATTTTAAATTAATAACAAAAATCTTTCAATTAAAAATACACTAAAATACGGGGTGTTACATTTACAAACTCTTATCCTCTCTCAAGCTCTCTATTACATGGTTATTGAGGAAAGGAAGAGGGCAAGAGAGAAAGAAGGCTCCTCGTGTATACAAGTGAAGAAAATAATAATATGACTCCCAAATGTGCCTGCTAAATGTGTCTACTCATGTATTTTAATTTTTTCTTGATGGTTAAGAAAATGACTATTAGTGAATTTATATTTTATTATTTTATTTCATGATGGTTAATAATATTTAAAAAATATTTAAAAAAAACAAAAACAAAAAAAATATCCATTTACACTGGTATGCATATTTTGTATGAACATTTAGTGTCCACCTTAATATTGTCCTAATACTATGCTTTCTATGCACGTTGTACGATGTATTTATTATTAGAAGATATTATAATATTTCATGAGTATTATATTTTCTCTACCATCTAAAACATATAGTATATGTAATATTATCTTCTCTCTATAGGTAAAATGCTAAATTACTTTTAATAATCATGTTTTGTTGTTGACTATGGTTTTATTTTAATGTACAGAAGAAGAGGTCTAGCAGCTGTGATGCTCTTCCAGACAAAGGAGTCACAATTTCTAGCTTTTGCAGTGGGGAAACCAGTAGAACGGAAGTATTTAGCTTGTAGAACTCGAGCAGCTAATGAAGAGGGATTTGTGAGTATCCTCCTGCCTTGCTTGGTCAGTAAGGCTAGGTTGAAATTTTCAAAATCCGTAAACTCAAGGCCTCCATCATGTTTAGACTTGCCTAGGCCCTTCCAACTCAACCAATGCAATTTTGATTTCTGTTCATTAAGCCCCCACCAAAAGGACTGCATAAGTTTGTTAATATTCCTCAAAATACACATGGGAATTTTGAAGATCCCCTTGCAATAAGTGGGTATGGACTGGATGGCAGACTTGAGGAGAATTTCCTTTCCTGCTTGTGAAAGCAGGTTGGTTTTCCATCTCCCCATCTGTGATTTTATCCTATCCAGAATGGGGTTGAAAGCCCTTGATTTGTGCTTGCCAACATAGGAAGGTAGGCCTAGGTATTTATCAAAAGGGCTCGAGACTTGAATATCTGCTATGGCCAGGATAGATTCTTGAATATCCTGCTTAGTATTCTTGCTAAAAAAGATGGAAGTTTTCTCTAGGTTGAGTCTCTGACCAGAATCTTGTTCATAGGAGCTTAGAATACTATGCAACCTGCACCATTCAATGGATTGTGCCTTGCAAAAGACAAGGTTGTCATCTGCAAAAAATAAGTGGTTAATAGTTAAAGAGCCTCGAGCTATAGGGAAACCAGAGATAAGACCCTATTGCTCAACTTGGTTCAAAGAGAAGCTTAACATTTCTAAGCAAATAATGAAAAGATACTGAGAGAGGGGATCTCCTTCTCTAATGCCCCTTGATGGTCTAAAGCTGGCTTGAGGGGTGCCATTTAAGAGGATTGAGTAGGAAACAGTGCCAACACATTGCATGATAAGATCAATCGAGCCACTATCAAACCCCATCTTTTGCATCACAACTTGTAAGAAGCTCCATTCAACCCTATCGTAGGCCGTGCTCATATTTAGTTTGAGGGCCATGAAACCTTCTTTTTGCCTTCTCATCCTATTTTGCATGGAATGTAATAACTCATAGGCCACAATTGTGTTATCAGAGATCATTCTTCCCGAGACAGAGGCACTTTGAGTGTCTGAAATTAGGTGGGGCAGGATGAGTTTGAGTCGATTAGTGCAAAGATTTTATAGAACACATTACAAAGGCTAATAGGTCTATAGTCTATGACAAGCTCAAGGGCTTTTTTATTAGGAATAAGGGTGATGAAGGTCTGATTTATGGCTTGGAAATCTGCCTTTGAGTTGAGCAGTTCTATGACAGCTTTTGCCACATCATCTCCCACAATTGGCCAGCGATTTTGATAGAATAGTGCAAGGAAACCATCAGGGCCAGGGGATCCAAGTGGGTTCGTATTTGAGATAGCCCTTTCCACCTCCTCTCTAGAGGATTCCCTTGTTAAACTCATGTTCATCTCAGCTGTGACAGAGGGTTCAAGTTTTTCCAGTAGTGCAGCAGTACCTGTTTGATTGGAGGATGAAAAAAGGTCCAGGTAGAAAGATTGAAACTTCCCCCCAATTTCCTCTTGGTTGGACACAATGATTCATTCCTCAGTTTTGATTTTAGAGATTAAGTTTCTTTATTCCTCTGAGTGGCACATTTGTGGAAGTATTTGGTGTTTCTATACCCATCTTGTAGCCACCTTTGTTTGGCTTTCTGGCGCCATTCCAAATCATCTTCTGCAAGAAAATCATCCACCTCCTTTTGTAAGATTCGTATTTGTTCATTTGCAAGGCTTGTGTTAGACTCTTGTAAGGATCTTAACAACTCCCTTTTGTGTGTAATGATCTGCTGATGGTTCCTTTTAGAGATGCTATTCCACTCTCTCAATTGGAACCTACATTTCTCAAGTCCTCTCCTAGTTACTACTTCTTTAGAAACATGCCGAAATGATCCATACCAAGCTCTATTGATAACAACATCACATTCATCTTGTTTGACCCAGGCTGCCTCATATCTGAATATTCTTTTCTGTGGGAGGAAAGCATGTTCGTATGATTGGCTTGTGATAAGTAAGGGGCTGTGATCAGAACATTGTACAGGCAAGATTGTGACTGAATTAATAGCATATAACTATTGCCATTCACAATTGGAAAGGGCTCTGTCTAGTCTCTCATTGGTGAATTCAGGTCCCTCTCGGTTGTTACACCAAGTAAATTGAGATCCCTCAAAACCAAGATCTCCCAAGTCACAATCCATCAGTGCTTGCCTAAAGTCATCCATCTGTTTGAGGGACCTAAAGGGGCCAACCATTTTTTCACCATGGGAGATGATTTCATTGAAGTCTCCTATGCACAAACAGGGAGTATATAGATCGGGTTTCAGGAGTCTAAGGAGACTCCAACTCTCCTTTCTTTTGGCCATCACAGGTTGGCCATAGAATCCAGTTAGGATCCATTTTTTGTCTAAGTCATTAGCCTGGATCTGTAGGGAAATGTGGCTTAGGGAATAAGACACTAAATCAGCAAGTAGTTCCTTCTTCCAGAGGACTGCTAGGCCCCCACTTTGACCAATGCAGTCAACAGTGAAACTGCATTCAAATCCTAGTTTCTTACGAATGACTTCCATTTTTTCTCTTTTGCATTTTGTTTCAATTAGAAAAACTAAGTTTAGGGTATTCTCTCTCACCAAAAGGTGGAGCTCACGAACTGTCCAAGGGTTCCCAAGCCCTCGGCAGTTCCAACAAAGGATTTTCATGGTGATTGGCAGGGTTGTTGAACAACCTCTGCCATTGCTAGCTTCTTAATTCTCTTGGATACCCTCAGTTCTTTGCAAAACCACCAACTCTTTTCTTGTGTCTGGTTTTATTACTCACCACAAGAAGGTTAACCATGGTTACCTTAGGAATAAAGACATTCTCACCCCTAGCCCTCCTTTTCCAGTTAGACAAAAGGTGTTTTTTGTTTTGTCTATCTGGTTTTCGTTGTGTTAAGGCATGGGGAGGACTTACCAGGTTACTGTCTTCTGCAGGGGACATGTCATGATCGAGGTTCTATGAGCTTGTCTGGAGGTGGGAGGGATCAGATTTTTCAGCTGCTTTTGGAGGGACCTCGAGCCAGGTTGAGGTTTCCTCAATTGGCCAGTGAGAATCACCTCGGTTTCCTAAGTAGAGAAAGTTACCAACTTCTTTATCTATTCCATGATCACAACCTGTGTTTGCTAGGACATTTGCAATTCCCGCCATCTTCATGCCTCTTGCCATCAGAGCTACCCTGCCGGATATTAGTCGAGTCCCCCCTTTCTTGGCTACTAGACTGGAAATGGTGTTGCTCAGGTTTTGATGGAGGGCTAGCCTTGAGCCAGGATCTATATTGAAGATGATGAGCCCCACAAGTTCTACCATCTAAGACACTTCTCGAGCAGCTTGACTTTGAGTGTAACAATACTCCACATTGAAAACAAAATGTAGGTAGACACTTATATTTGAAAGGGATCCAGAGGCATGAGTCCCCCATGTTGATAACTCTCCCCCTTGCCAGAGGCTTTGTTATATCAACTAGCACCTTTACTCATAAGAAACTGCCCCAAGCCCTTCCTTTTTCATCCACAACCACGAGCACTACACGCCCTACACTTGCCCCCAGCTTCTCACCCATGCTCTTATTCATGCCAGCAAAAGGTAGGTCATGAAATTGGATCCACAAAGGTTCTAGGGAGAACTCTATGTCCTTCAGAGCAGTACAACCTTCACACTCCTATAGACAGACCAAGTTCCTATCAAAAGACCACGGACGACCCATTAACACTCTATTTTTCTCTGCCGTGTTTTGAAATTCGATGAGAAATTTATTCCTGTCAACTTCTTTGAATGTCAAGCAGAATTCTGTTTTCCAGACCTTTCCCATTGTAGCTTTGAAGGCTCCCTTATTCACATCCTTGTCTGCAACAACCAATGCAGCAAGACATGACTTGCTTACTTCCTTTGATAGCAGAACATCATCCTTTCAGAGATTGATCTCTTGTTGTTCCTCCCCAGTTAACTTGAGGCCTTCACCAAGATTAGAAAGCTCCTCCTCCATTATTGAGCTTGAACAGTGAGTACGCACCACTCTATAGATAAAAAAATCTAAGAGACTAAACTCTATGTTCCAAAGGAGCATAGAGAGCAAACCCCACCTTTCCTAGGGAGAGAAGGGACCCAAATCTTACAAAATTAAGGAAATCTCCAAGTTTTTGACTTCTCAAATTGCTCATATATTTCATTATATATAAGGTTCTGTTCGAGGCAACCATCGGCCAGAAAATTCAAGAAGAAAATAGAATTCCAGATTCCTCCCTCTTGCCACTTGTACGCTCAGTGCTTGCTTCTCACACAATTCCTATAACAGAAAGGAAAGTAGTAAATAACCTGACAACTTGAAGATAAAAGTGGGAGTGAAAAAAAAAACGATAAACCGGTAAACCAGACCGGACATGTGGGTTTGGTTCGGTCCGGTATCGGTTTTATGTTTTTCAAAATTTTGATTTTTCTTTTTCTAACATCGGACTAAACCGGTTCATATATATATATATATATATATATATATATATATTTTAAATTTTTATATTGTATAAAATACTTTTTATATGATTTTTTATCTTATATATAATTTTTATATATAATATATATAATTATATGTAAAATAATTTTATATTATATGATAAATTACTAACTAATATAATATTAAATTTTAAAATCCTATATCACTATAGTCTATTGTATTAATAGTTATACTAATACTATATCACTATATATTATAATATCCTATAATATATAACTATATTATATATTATAATATACTACAATATATTATCACTATATTATTATATACTATAATATATTATATTATACATACTATATAATATACCGAAAAAATTGGACCGAACTGGACTGGAACCGGTAAAACCAAAAGTACCAATTTAGGGGTGTGTTGAATAAAGGAACACTCGAAGATGAGGATAAGGGGTTTGAGAAAAGGTTTAAGAAGACTCTAGTTTTTCCAGAATCAATCATGCTTTCAAAACTCTTATTTTTCTCGTTCTTTGATTTGTATTACAACATACTACTTATAGTTATTGCATATAACAACCTTTATTTTTTTCACCACTTATACAATGACAGTTGTCCTTCTAAATAGTACAATCTGTTATGGTATATATTTTGGAATGTTGTAGATTATTCTTCTGTGCTGGCTTGGTTGTGTTGTGCGTATCCAATGCAGTGTTGTGTGTTGCTGCAACCGAGTGCATGGTAGTGTTGTGTGCTGCTACAACAAAGTGAGGTGCCTTAATATCCTCCCGCAATTCAAGCAGCACATAAGCAAGTGTGAGGCTTGATTGTAACTGAAGAAACTAAGCAGTGGATAGTGGTTTGGTCAAGATATCAACGAGTTGATCTTTGCTAGATATAAATGAGACCTTGAGGGTCTTAGCTGCAGCCTGATCACGAACAAAATGATAGTCTAGCTCCACATGTTTGGTGCGAGCGTGAAGTACAAGATTGACAGATAAATATGTTGCTCTTAAGTTATCACACCACAATGTAGGAGAGTCGGTAAGAAAAATTCCAAGGTCTTTTAACAAGGATTGGAGCCAAAGAACCTCACAGGCCGTATTGGCCACTAACTTATACTAGGCTTCGGTGGATGATCAAGCAATAGTAGCTTGTTTCTTATTGGTATAGTTAGGGGTCCTCGAAAGTGGGTCCATCAAGGGCTGAGAGTTTCACTGAGGTGGACATAGGGGTTGAAACAGGTTTACAATTATGCATATTGGTGCGAAACAGAAGGTCAGCAATATATTTGGACTGGGAAAGGAACAAACCAGAAGACACTCGATTAACGTCGACCCCTAGAAAATAGTGCAACAGACCCAAGTCTTTAATTGGAAAATGAATACTCAATGAAGCTATAAAATCCAAGATAAGAACATAGCTAGAACCAGTAACAATTATGTCATCAACATATATTAATATGTAAATGCAATTAGATTGAGTATGCAATATAAACAAGGAATTATCAGAATGGTATGCATGAAAACCTAAACCAAGTATTCTCAGTAAACTTCGCAAACTAGGCCTGAGGGGCCTATTTCAATCTCTAGATGGATTTTTTAACTTACAAACATGATTCAGATGATTGGGATAAATGAACCCATGAGGTTGTCGCATGAAAATAGCTTCCTCAAGGTCCCCATGTAAGAACACATTCTACACATTGAGTTGATGAAGAGGCCAGTTGGACGTGACTACAAGAGAAATAAGAAGACGGATTGTTACAGGTTTGACCACAGAGCTAAAGGTTTCGGAGAAATCTATCCTGGGCTATTGATGGTAACCCTTGGCCACAAGCCATGCATTACGGCTTTCCAGAGTCCTATAAGCTCGCCTCTTAGTCTTTAAAACCCATTTGGAACCCAACACATTAAGATTAGAAGTAGGAGGAACCAGATCACAAGTCCAGTTTTGAAGCAAAGCCTAAAATTCAATCTGCATTGCAAATCGCCACTCTGGTTTTTTCGAAGCTTCAGAAAAAGATAAGGGTTCTTCAGGAGTGATGGAAGTAGACGAGAGTAGAGATGAGATAGTGGCACTCAAAGACACAGAGGGTCACGGTGGAGGCCAGAGGATAGTGTCGTATGTGCGTTGTTTGGGGCAGTGGATATGAGCACGGGAACAAGTGATCATGGGGTGGGGAGGTGGCAATTGTGTAGATTGAGGGAGAAGGGGAGGCTACTGCGTGATGGGAGAGGAGGTGAAATCAGAATGAGTGATAGGGTTTGGGGAGGAAGACGAGTCGACAGAAGAAGAGTGGGAGTTAGGATTCTGAGTTGAGGAAGAATCACTTAAGGACCGAGGTGGACTATGGGCCAATGATAAATCACAAGGACGAGATGGGCCTGTGGACTGAGGTGAAGATATGGGAGGGTCCAAGTGTGAAGATATAGATTTGATGTGAGGGATGAAAGAGTGGATCGTGGGCCTTGGATCCGAAGTGATTTGGTTGGGCTGTTTTGCAAATGGGAAAACAGATTCATTAAAAACCACATCCCTTGAAATATATGTACAGCCCGAAGGGACATAAAGACAGAGATAACCCTTGTGGTCTGGGCTATAGCCCATGAAAACACACATTTTGGACTATAGATCGAGTTTATGATGATTAAACGTCCTTAAGTTGGCCAACATGATGACCCAAACACCTAAAGAAAGAGATAATCAGGGGGATGTCCTAACAAACATTCATAGGGAGATTGTGGTTAAGTAATGGGGTGGGCATTCGATTGATAAGGAAAGTGGCCGTATGGAATGCTTTGACCCAATATTGTTGAGGCATGGATGCATGGAAGAGCGAAGAGAGACTGGTTTCCACAATATGTCGATGGCGCCTCTCAACACTCCCATTCTGTTGATGAGAATAAGGACAAGTGATCCTATGAATTATTCCATAAGATTGAAAAATGGGCCAAAGAGGTCGAAATTCCCCTCCCCAATCCGATTGAACTGAAATAAAATTTTTAGTACAAACATTACAAACATAGTGAAGAAATGCAATCATGAGAGAAGATACATTGGACTTGGATTGCATTGGAAAAAACCATATATACTTGGAATAATCATCGAGAATGGACAAATAAAAGCGACTTGAATTACTACATAAAATGGAGCTGGGCCCCATACATCTACAAAGACTAAATTAAATGGCCCATTGGATCGAGTGGGTGAAGATGAGGCAAGGCATGGGCCTTGGCTGAAGTGCAAGCTGGATAGAAGAAATGCCCACGGTCAAATGTAGTGGGAAGGTTAAACCGCTGAAGTGTTAGAGAGGTTACTCAAGTGGAACGGTGGCTGAGCCTATGGTGCCACTACTGTACAAAGGTGCGAGAGCCTAGGAAAGCTTTTGGGGAGATAGAAGAAGAAGATGGTCAGGCAGTGGAAGTGGACGGTAGAATGTAGAGTCCATCTTCAACGAGGCCCTTGAGAAGCACTGCCTGAGAATCTGAATCCTTCACAAGAAATGAGAATGAAATTCAAAAAACACATGATTGTCAAGACAAAATTGCCTAACAGACAGATAGTTTCTAGAAATTGAAGGAACATGGAGAAGATTATAAAGGAGAAATTTGCCAGTGGGGGAGTTGATTTGGGCAGATCCAACAAGCTGAATGGATAGGGTGGAATCGTCTTCGATGCTCACTTGGTCGGATTCTTATGGAGTAAAGCCCAGGTTGAGAAAGGCAAAGTCTACATTGAAGTGGTCAGTAGTGGTTGAATTTAGGAACCAACTAGATGACGCCTAAATGTGGGGTGGTAGTGCCGTAAAATTTACAGTAAGGGACGAGGATGCAGAGGCCGATAGCATGTAAGAGCTGTGTGGCCTGCCTTGTGACACACTTGACAAAGAGGACGTGTCTCAGACCGATTTTGAAAGTAGTTTGAAGAAGCACTAGCATTGCGACCACCCGAGAAGTTGTTACGTCCATTGCCATGGCCTTAACGACCACCTCGAAACTCTGAGTGTCGACCTCTGCTGGAAGCATTGTTACCTGGGGAAAATTTGGAAGTAGTTGTGTTAGCAGAAAATTGAGGGACTGAAAGCAATGCTTGAATCTGGTGAGCCAGATGCGATTCATGATTAAGGAGGAAACTATAGATTTGGTAGGGTGAAAGTAGGTCGGGTCGAGTGGTTAAAGAAGTTACGAGGGACTCATACTCTGTCCCTAGACCTGCAAGTAAATTAATAGAAAACTTCTGTAAGAGTGTGACCCACAACACTCAAAGATGAGGAAAGGGTTTTGGCTTTATTGTAGTAATCAAAAATGGATTCCAACCCTTTCCTGAGGGTGGCGAGTTGATATTGAGTTTGTATGACATGAGCGCTGGATTTGGCTGAGAAGAGATTTTGAAGGGTGGTCCAGACTTCATGAGAGATGGTGCAATCTAGAACTTGGGCAAGAATTGAATCAGAAAGGGAGGAATTAATCGTGGAGATGAGCAATTGATCCTGTAACACCCATTTTGTGTGGGCGGGGTTCGGATTGCCATCAATAAAAGTTGTGGGAGCGAGAATAGAGCCATCAACATATCCATATAGTTGATGGCCTTTCCCGAAAGGAACCATTTGTGCTTTTTAGAGCAAAAAATTGTCAATAGTGAGTTTGATATTGATGAACCACAGAGGAGGTGATGATGGAAGGGGTGATGAGTGGGGTGGGAGTTTTTTCTAGAGATGCCATGAGTATGTAAGAGGACGCTAGTCTTGGGCTCTGGATACCATGTTGAATAAATGAATACTTGAAGATGAGGATAAGGTGTTTGAGAAAAGGTTTAAGAAGGCTTTGGTTTTACCAAAATCAATCATGCTTTCTCATTCTTTGATTTGTATTACAGGTTACTATTTATAGCTATTACATATAACAACCTTGATTCTTTCACCACTTATACAATGGCAGTTGTCCTTCTAAATAGTACAATTTGTTATGATATATATTCATGAATGTTACAAATTATTCTTCTGTGTTGGCTTGGTTGTGATGTGCGTATCCAATGCAGTGTTGTGTGCTGTTGCAACCGAGTGAGTGGTAGTGTTGTGTGCTGCTGCAACAAAGTGAGGTGCCTTAATAGGGTGTAATCGGTGCGGTATCGATTTTTCAAAAAATGGATCGAACCGGACCCGTTACACCCTTAAACAAAAGACATTCTGAGACACCCTAAACACAACGCATGGGAACAGGATCAAACACACAACTTCAAGTCTCTTCAAATAACTGAAACGCATAGCTTCAAGCCTTTAGGATTCTGCACCCCTTAGCTCCTTCAATGCAGTGTTCCATCATTCCCGCAACGACACCTTTTTGAGTTTATTGTTCTTAAACTGAAAGTCACTTCTCACTTCATCCTTAGTTCCTTCTCCAACACGACGGTCATCTCTGGGTTCCTAACACCCTTCAATCCCACTCTTACCATAACAATAAGTGTTGATGTCATGTTTCGCGGGCCTGAGCAATTCTACACTAGTAGCACTCAGGCTTATCCCTACAAGGAGAAGAGAGACGGAGCTCAAGGGCCATGATACCTCCGACGCTCAAGTTAGATCAAGGTTGAAGGTGAAGAGAGAAAGTGAGAACTAGAATGAATATACAAGGAAGTGTTTAAGAGTGTGAGTTAAGAACCCCCTTCTCGGTAGAGAGAAAGGGGTATTTATACCTTATTGGGGTGAGTCCCGAGCTAATGGTGACCAGTGTGCGGCTCCGTACTGGGATCGCATGTCCTTGCCAACCTCCTGCTTTCTGTTAGGCTTGCTAGGCCTGGTCAGGGTTATTGTTGACACCCAGGAGGGCATGCTTGTTGTGTGCCGACTCTCGGGATGCATTTAATGCAACCTGGCCCTCTCGTGCACGCTTGCTCCTGCACCATTAAATGCGGCGTGGCTAAGGACGGGTTCCCCTATCTTTCTGCACCATTCGAATAGCAGTGTCAGGGTTGGTGGCACCTCGGTTAGTGGTGCCAGGTTACATAGTCTCCCGTCCTCTTGTCAGGACTCTTGCCCTGGGTCCTCCCTTCCGGGGCCATCCCAGCCCATCCTGGTTCTCCTACACGAGCCCAGGCCCAAGCCTTGTCCTGGGCCTGGCCCCTGGGGATTTCTCCCCTCACAGTGCCCGGTGAATTCTTAGCACACACGTGTGGTGGGAATTCCCAGAAGATCTTCTCCTCCTTGCGCTTAACGTGATGGTTATGTCTATTGCCCAATCTAGTGCTTGACTCTTGGTCTCGGAAGGTGCCTTCCTCAGCTCGTCCCTATCACTCGTCTGTTCTGAGTAGTTTGTGCTTCCCAAGACCATCTGTTGACATCAATTAATGTTGTTACGGCGTCGGTTTATGTTTCACTTCGTCTCCCAATGGTGGTGAAGGCCAATGCTTGTTGGTCCACGTGCTTAGCCCATCACTAATGCTGACATCACCTACTCAGTGTCCCTTTGTACCGCATCGTTCCCTGCCATTTGGGCTTCCCAATGCCATCATTAACTCCAGGGCACGTTTGCCTATGCCCCGAGCCCCTATTCATTCGTGCACTCCACGCAACCGTCGTCATGCTCCCACATTTCTACAACCCTATGTTGTTTGGCCTTCCCAAGGTCACCAACCCGTAACATCAAGGGACTCCTCAGTTCACACATGAGCCTATATAAGGCCTTCTTCTTCTTCAGTCTTTACGCATTTGCTTCATCCCTCATTTTCGTTTGCTTCCTGCTTCCTTGCTCTGAAGTCTTCCCTCATCCTCCGTCGAGCTCATCGTTCTTGCCTTCTAGTTCCTTCACTGTTCTCCACCGTCCCTCTTTGCTACGGTCTTCCTTGTTACCAGGGCCCCGAAAGGTTCTTCTTCCCCTAACCTTTGTATTTTGTCAAAAAAATTAGGTATCATCAGTTACCACCGACGACCTTCGGGCATTTCGCATGAAGTACAACATCCCCTCGACGGTGAAGCTGGAGGTTCCTGACCGTCATGAGGCTCCCGTCGATGCCAATGGGATGGCGGGTCGTATGGCTATTTATCCTCTTATGTTTACAAATGGGCTCTGGCTCCCTTTTTGTCTCCCTATTCGCAACGTCCTCCACTACCCCTGCTAAACTCCACCCAAATGCCTAGCATCTCTTAATGGCAAGCTGTATCATCTACCAGAGGGTTTTCAGTGTTGGCCCAAAGGAGTATCCTAACTTGACGACTTGGGAGATCCTGTTGGTGTATTGGCCACTACAGTTGGATGGGAGTTTGTGCAGTTTTTAATCACGCACATCCGGCAGACGCATTGCTAGTCTTGAATTGCGCCATTCACGTATCAAGGACTGTTCCCAGAAGTTCTTTTTCTCGGGCTTGAGATGGGAGTACCTCGAGGGAGAACAAGATCACCAGGAGTTCTCCGTACAAGCTATATGGTCTTACGTCCCCTTGTCCAAGTGCTTGGTCATCAACCTATCCCAAAGGGAAGAGGCCAGGTTAGCGGAAGTGTTGTCCAGGCTGTCGACCCATCCTTATGATGTGGAAACTAATGCTGTGCTATTGGACATCAACATCAAAAGTTTCCTCACCACTCCTGACTGCTCATATGTGCTTGGTCAGGATTTTCTACTAGACCCCCCATGACCCTGGGGTCAGAACCGTCCAAGTTCTCCATCGTTCATGGTAAACGCTAGCTCTTGAAGGTGGTGCATGTTGTAGCGAGAGAAGTTTTGTGGGGCAGGCCCTCTTGAGAAGCTGTCGGGGATCCTGGAGCAAAGTAGGTTCATCTCGGGGCGGAGCCCGTGATACCAGGCTGCCCTCCCCTCACAAGGCTTCGAGGGGTGATGCCGGGGGTCTCAACGTGCTCATCCTGACCATCTCGAATCCCCTATCCTTTCTCCTCGGGACCTATCCTATGGCAGGGAACCCCAACAATCTCATCGTCTAGTCACTCTGGTGCCTCTAGCCCATGGGCCTTCTCGGGCCGGGGGGTCGTGGGGTGTACCTCGGATTTGCCCAGCGGCCCCAACTACTTCTACGTGGAGAACTGTTTCCTTTCCACAACCAAAGCTTGTTGTGTCTACTTCAACATTAGCACCGTAGACGCCCGTCGTCCAGGCCCGAGCTCCTCCTTCGTCATGGAGCTCAGTGACAGTGTGTATCGATTCCGTCACTACCCCCTCCCTCCCTTCAGGAGCCGGAGGTGGATTCTTACTTGGCCACATCGGAGGTGACATATCCACCTAAAGGAGAATTCCCCAACGCCGAAGGGCCTTCTTTGCAGGTAGGGGTTCTCCTGCCTATCGTGCCTGTTTCTAAAGAGGTCCCTAGTGTCTGTCCTTTGTAGGAGCCCATCGGAGACATCCCGCCTCCTGTGTTGCCCTTGGTCAGTGGTGCCTCCTCTTCCCATGCTGGTCTAGGGTCTAGTCCCTTGGCCTGGGCTTTGCCCACTCCCAGGACAAGGTGATCAAGCATGAGGCAAAAAAGCTGAGGGCTCTTTTTGCATGAGTATGACTCTTTCCCTTACTTGACCTTTTCTGCTTTTGCTCTCATTCCTAACATCTTCCTCCCTTGCAGACAGCAAATCAGTTGGTGAGTATCATCATTGAGGAGCACAGGGAGGTCGAGGAGGAGGCCCGGGCACTCCGGTCTCTTGCCATCATTGCCTGCCACAAGGTTCAAAAAGCCTAGAAGGAAATGGAAGCCGTCTCAGCAGAGTGTGACGTACTCTGGGAGAGAATGGAGAAATTACAGGAGCCCCACCAGAAGTTATGGGACAAGGTTCAGCGGGTGTAGAGGAAAAAGTCTGAACTAAAGGAAGAGGCTAGCCTCAAGGCAAACTATGTCTATGCTTTCGGGGAGGCCCAATGACTCCGGGATGCACTGAAGGAGTCGGAGAAGAGGGAGGACAATCTCCAAATGGGGGTTCACACACTCCAAGGGAAGAGGAGCTAATTGGATCAGGAATTCGCAACAGTTATCAGGCGACACTCCCAACTCACGTCCAAACACTTTTCCCTGGTCTGGGAGGTCCAANAGGAATTCGCAACAGTTATCAGGCGACACTCCCAACTCACGTCCAAACACTTTTCCCTGGTCTGGGAGGTCCAACGCTAAAATGGTAAAGTGCAATGGAAGGAGGTCCAGATCCACAATCTTGGAGTCAAGCTACAGCTTGCCAACAATACAATATCCAGCCTTCGAATCAGCGTCGACCACATTGAGGAGGTCAGGACTCAGCTTCGGCTCCCTCGGGCCATCCTGGATACTACCTGGGGTTATGGTTACAAAGAGGGACTCGAGCGATTTCAGGACCTTCTGCATGAAAACCCCAACGTGGATCTCAACACCTTGGATTTGATGTCCTTGGAACCAGACCCTCTCGCCTTCGAGTTTGTTAAAAGCCTCGGGAAGCCAGGAAAACCCTCATACCACCCGGGAGACCCGCTTCCATCTTCTTAGGCCTTTCATTTCTTTTTGCATGCCCTACGTGCCTTTGTAATTTGACTTGTAATTTCGGGTTGATCTATATATATATAAAGTTGGCTTCCCTTTGTCTTTTTGTTCTTTATGCTTGTGTTTACATCTTCCTTGTATTTTTTTTCTTTGCCGTTTCGCTCGGAACCCTTGTTTTTACGTAGTGAGACTGACCCCGCATTCTTACTAATGTACTGTTGTTAGTTAGGCAGCCAGGTGTGGTGCACGAAAGTCAGCAAGTCAAGGGACCTGTGCCCGACTAATTGTAAAGGGGAAAGCTCGAGAGGCTTTGGCCTTTAGCCAATGCATCGCGACCATGCATTGCGCGAAGGTCGGCGAATTAAGTGACTCATGCCCAATTGGCTGTGAAGGGGCAGGGCTCAGGAGGCCCTAGCCCTTAGCCAATGCATTGCAGCCAGTCAAGGGACTGGGCTTGTGATGCACAAAGGTCGGCAAGTCAAGGGACCTGTGCCCGACTGGCTATAAAGGGGAAAGCTCAAGAGTCTTTGGCCCTTAACCAATGCATCACGACCATGAATTGCATGAAGGTGGCAAATTAAGTGACTCTTTCCTGACTGGCTGTGAAGGGGCAGGGCTCGGGAGGCCCTGGCCCATAGCCAATGAATCACGACTAGTCAAGGGATTGGGCTTATGGTGCACGAAGGTCGACAAGTGAAGGGACCTATGCCCGACTAGCTGTAAAAGGGAAAGCTCGGGAGGCTTGGCCCTTAGTCAATGCATCGTGACCATGCATTGCGTGAAGGTCGGCGAGTTAAGTGACTCATGCTCAACTTGTTGTGAAGGGGCAGGGCTCGAAAGGCCCTAGCCCTTAGCCAATGCATTGTGGCCAGTCATGGGACTGGGCTTGTGGTGCACGAACTTCGGCAAGTCAAGAGACCTATGCCCAACTGGTTGTAAAGAGGAAAGCTCGGGAGGCTTTAACCCTTAGCCAATGCATCGCGACAATGCATTGTGCGAAGGTCTGCGAGTTATTTGACTCGTACTCGACTAGCTGTGGTTGCTTGCCCCAAGATGGCGTTCTAGGAGGAGAGGGTTTTTACTACATGGAAATCCACCATGGTTCCTACCGTTCTTGGGGTCGTCCCTGCTAGAATGGATAAGGTAATGGCTCTGACCGGTTGAATCATGTCCCAGTGAAACTTTTAAGGGGTTTGGAGCTGAGCGCAATCCATCAGGCGTGATCCCCATCTGGACGAACACTTCCCAAAACAAAATATCGGCCGAGCTACCATTGTCGATCAAGACTCTCCTTGTTAAGTAGTTGGTGATCTGCACGGTCACAACTAGGGCGTCAGCATTGGAGCGCAAAACTCCTTCCTTCTCTCTAAAGGTTATGATAGGATCCTTTGCGTGGCTCCTTGCGCTTGGGGCTGCCCTGTAGGTGGTGAACACCTCTTCATATCCGGCCCTTCTGGCATGGACCCTTTTTGCCGACGAGGTGGCACCTCCCCCTATGTATCCTCCTGCAATTGTGCGTATCTCACCCATTGGGCTTTCCTCCCTAATCGGGCTTCTTCGTCGTGGGCTTGTCTTGTTACGCCTGTTGGGCCTTCTCCTGTTGGGACTTTTGCTTCTCCATGGTTGTACACGGTTTATCAAGGCTTCCATCTCCTCCATCTTCAGTTTCCTTGTGACGCAATCCTTTATTCGGTGGCTGCTAGTTTTGTGATAGGTGCAATACTTAGGGCGGGCAGGGTCCCACTGTCGATCGCCCTACAAGCTTGGATCCCTTTCGGTTTCCACCGCCAAGTTGGTGTGGATGCGCTATCCGACCTTCCCACGTGTGGGTTGCTCCTCTTTGTGCTTTGTTTCACACGCCTTCCGTTTACAGTCTTCCTGACTCCTCTTTCTATTCTAGTTAGTTGCCTTCCTATCTGCTCTGTCCAGCTCGGTTTGTCACGGGGCAGTCAGGGCTCGAAGCGTTTCCTCGGCGTTGATGAAGCCATCAGCGAGGTCCATGAACTCTCTTAACGAGGTTGGGGTCCTCCATGCAATCTTCGCCATGAAGGGGTTGCGTGGCCAGATCCCCCCAGTAGTGCTGCCAGGGTGATTTTTTTATCCTGGTCATCCGTCATCATATGCTCATTATTGAAGCGAGAGAGGTAAGATTTCAGGCTCTCATCGTCTCTTTGCTTCACGGTCAGGAGATAGGTAGCAGGTCGTCTCTTCTTCCGACTCGTCATGAATTGTGTCAAGAAGAGCCTAGCCAACTCGGTGAAGCAAATGATGGTCCCGGGGAGCAGGGATCCGATCCATGTTCTCGCTGCCCCCTTCAATGTGAGGGGGAACGCCTGGCATGCAACCTCGCTCAAGAACCCATGCAGGGTCATGTGTATGCCTTGAAGGTTTCCAGGTGCTCCAAGGGATCTTTCGACCTGTCATACGAGTCTATCAACGGGACTTTGGAGCTCGGGGGTAGAGGAACTGCCATTACATCGGCGCTATATGGCAGCTCAACGCTGGTGAGCAACTGGTCCACTGTGGAGGGCGGGCCCACCCGTTTGACCACCTCGTCATACTTGTTTCCAAGTTTCTAGAACTGGAGGTCTACCTTACGTCCTTCTTCTTCAGTCGCCTCCATCTCAGGGGGAAGATAGGTCTCATAGTTGTGGCTTTGTTGGTCTCCCTCTGATTCCCCATCCCCCTTACAAGGTGATATTTTCCAGGCGAAGGGTCGTCATCTCTTCCATGAGTTTCTGTATCGTTGCAGCTTGCTCGTTGATCGTTCCTTCCATCGTCTCGGTTTGTTCTCCTTCTCGTCGCGAGGCTTGAGAGCGCATCGTTGCTGGCATACAAAGGACACGTTTCTTGTAGGAAAATAAATCCCACTGATGGCGCCAATGTTGATGTCGTGTTTCGCGAGCCTGGGCAACTCCACACTAGCAACACTTGGGCTCTTCCATACAAGGAGGAGAGGGGTGGAGCTCGGGGGCCATGATACCTCTGACGCTCAAATTAGATCAAGGTTGAAGGTGAAGAGAGAAAGTGAGAACTAGAATGAATATACAAGGAAGTGTTTAAGAGTGTGAGTTAAGAAACCCCTTCTCGGCACAGAGAGAGAGAGAGAGAGGAATATTTATACTTGGATGGGGTGAGTCCCGAGGTGATGGTGACTGGTGTGCGGCTCCATATTAGGATCGCATGTCCCTACCAAACTCCTGCTTTCCGCCAGTCTTGCCAAGCTTGCCAGGCCTAGTCGGGGTTGTTGCTGACACCCAGAAGGGCATGCTCGTTGCGTGTCGACTCTCGAGACTCATTGAATGCGGCGTGGTCCTGTCGTGCAAGCTTGCACCTGCACCATTAAATACGGTGTGGCTAAGGACGAGCTCTCCTGTCCTTCTGCACCATTTAGACAGCAGTGTCAAGGTTGGTGGCATCTCGGTTTGCAGTGCCAGGTTACATAGTCTCCCATCCCATCCTCTGACATTGTCAGGGACTCTTATCCTAGGTCCTCTGGCCATCTCGGTCATCCTGATTGTAACACCCCGACCCCGAGGGTCCGGAGAGTTAACTCATAAAGCCTGATAATCCGCTCTAACAAGGCTAGAGTACTTCCAAATTCAAGAACATATCCATCTTTC